>JALHCA010000089.1:0-52596 GCA_024340505.1 Tolypocladium nubicola
TTGCTTTGTGGAAGTCGGAGTGCTGCTAGGCTGTTGCGTAGAAGCCGTGGAAGTTGGAGTGTTGCTGGATTGCTTCGACGAGGTCGGAGCGTTGCTAGGTTGCTCGGTAGAAGTCGCTGTTTGCTCCGTAGAAGTCGCCGTTTGCTCCGTAGAAGTCGCAGTTTGTTCTGTAGAAGTCGTAGTTCGCTCCGTAGAAGTCGTTGGTTTGCTACTAAATTGCTTTGTAGAAGTTTTCCTAGATGTTGTTGAGCTGCTAGATTGCTTCGTCGAGGTTGGAGCGTTGCTCGATTGCTCTGTAGAAGTCGCACTTTGCTCCGTGTAAGTCGTTGCTTTGCTACTAGATTGCTTTGTGGAAGTTTTCCTAGATGTTGTCGAGCTGCTAGATTGCTTCGCGGAAGCTGTCGTAGAAGTTGTCGAGCTGCCAGATTGCTTCGTTGAAGTCGGGGTCGTGAAGGTGCTGGGCTCCACCATAGACATTGAGGCTGTTATGGATATTATTGAATTCGTAGAGTCAGGGTCCTCGTTGCATGGACGGCCTGGAAATATCGGCGCGCTGCAGTGAAACAGGATCTTATGGATCTTCATACGGCACGTCGCGTAAGGGATGACCTGCAAAGCGGGACCGCACTTAGTATTTTGAATCGTGGTCTTGATGTTAGCGTCGACCCAGATGCAGTCCTGGCACATAGACATATCTGGCATGGTATACCAGAACGTCATATTTCCGCTGCAAGTGGTAGTGACCTCGTAGCTGTTGATTGTGAAGGTTCCGATCTCGTCCCCGGCCTTGATTACCGGGTTCAAGGATCCCTCAGCAGCAATGACCTTGTTTCCTAGTGTGTTTTCGACAGCCCAACCGTTGAAGATGGAGCCGCCGTAGTGATCGATGCGACTCCCCACCTCAACCCAGTCATAGCCAGTCTTCTGCTTTTCCACACACTTGCTTGGGGTGTTGGCTGGGAAACTCAAGAAGCGGCGCCCTGCACAGTTGTCCAGCTCGGGCCCTGTTCCAGTGGCGGTTTGTAGCCCAGTTAACGTTAAGAACTACGGTACGGAGCTGCGAGATGCCCGTGGGGGAAGTCAAGAACTTACAGTTGCAGAGGCAAATGCAATGCAGGCGATAGCCGCCAGGATGCCAAAAGTCGTCTTCATATTGGAAGAGCCTTCCTACTGAGTGAGCGTCGTTGTAATAATACGGGGAAAAGATTGTACAGTTGAAAGACTTGATAATATATAAAGAGTGGTGGTAACGTGGAGTAAACTGTCAAAGGAAACGACCGACTAATAATTAACATAGGGCAAGGGGGAAAGGAGGGACCGTGATTGATATTAATGAGCAACTCGTAAAATATAAAGACAGAGGATGTCGAGAACTATTATATACTTGCTAAGGGGAGGGCGGCCACTTTGGCCGCTGGGTTATTGGCATGGGCCCCAAACGTCGGACCATAAGATTGTACTCGTAGAGGCCAAGACAAACCGAAAAGCCCGATATCAGGTCAGTGCAATGTTAAAGCGGGCGCAGGGGCAGAGCAGCCACGCGCATAACGTCTAACTAGGGAGTACACGAAACATCGTAAATACGGAGTAGTTGATAGAGGTTTCGCACCAGTCTCAAGCCGCGGCCCTGCCGCTTTGTCTTCTAAGCTATGACGCCTTGGCCACCCAGTGGGGGGAATCAATTAAAGCTAGGATAAGCTGCACCTAGAGATGGAAGCTTTAGCAGGATCTTGAGCCCTAGATCTAGAGAAGCTAGTGGCTAGGTACGGAAGAGGGACTGGGATCGCTCTGGGATTGTAATCGTTAACCCGGCTAATAATGCGATGTATACTATACCTACTACGTAGGAAGTTATTAGAGCCAGCAAGTAATTAAAGAGGTGAGACGCCTTAGGCCGGCAAACTAATTTCTGAATACGAAGATAAGGTGAATATATAGCTACGTAGGCTTCTATGTATTCACGGTTATAGTTACTAAATTAATATAGCGGCTCGTTTCGACGGTCAGTAACTATTTAGTAGGAGAGGCGTGGAGTTCTTGTATGAGGATTGCTAGAGCACCTACTAAGGTACTATCTAGTTTACCTTCTTACTAGCGACTCAGTAATAGTACAGTATAATATAGCAGGAGGTATAAGTACAGTCTGGCTACTACTAAAATAGGGTCCCTAGAGCACAGTCAGAATTACAGTGAGAAAGATACAAACACGGTGGCAGGGCTCCTGATTCGGGCTAGGGAGTTTAACTGTTTCCAGCCGTATCCTTCGTACCCGTATATTCCCTTCTGTAACTATCGTACGGAGAATGCCGTACAGAAGTAGAAGCTCCATAGCTGCTTGTTATATTACAGTACAGCCTTGGTATTATAGTAGTAGTAAATAGCAGGGGTTTAGTAACAGTGACGTAGTGGCCTGTATCGTAGTACTTGTACTATAGGGAAAATTACTCGTAAATTAATGTGTGCGTAATAATGGGGCACTCTTATTAGTTAATGATCTATGCGTTTATGGCCTTGTGACGGTTTAAAGGGCAAAAGAGATATCCCCCGTTCCGAGTGATTCCTGCGGCTTCTGCCGAACATCCTGCGAGTCAGCCTCGCGCGATGGCGCGGCCATTCCCGGCGTTTGCAGGTCAGCCGCAGGGCCGGGCGAATTCGACGCCAGCCTCAGCCCCGTCATCGGGCGCACGATATCCGGCGACGCGCTGGCTCTCTCCCTGGGCGTCTTGGGAGCGCCCGACCTAGCCGGCAGCCGGGCCGGGGCCGGCGTGGGCCTCGCCTTTGTCCTGGGCTGGATGGCATCGAGGACCTCGTCGCTGGTGGCGATCTCGCAGCCCGTCAGCTCGATGAGGCTGCGGACGGCCTTGAGCTGGCGCGCCTCGCTGCGGAAGCCGCAGCAGTCCTCGACGACGGTGATGCCCATGCCGTGGCCCGCGGCCTCGAGCGCCGTCGCGTAGACGCCCACGTTGGCGAGCGAGCCGCAGATGAAGACCTCCATGACCATGCGCGCGCGCAGCAGCCGCAGCAGCTGCGTGCCCTGGAAGGCCGAGTAGCAGCCCTTGCGCAACACCGTGTCGCCCTGCTGCACGGCCGCCGCGACCGCCGGTGCCATCTCCGCGCCGGGGGATGCGGGCCTCACGCATACGGGGTCCACGTGGCTGAGGAAGGCTTCCGGGTCCGGCGGCCCGTCGTCGTCGGGGTCCGCCGCCGCCACCCGGGGCGCGTTCCGGGTCCGGCCCCGGCTCCGCGGATGAGGCGGCAGCGGCGCGGCGTCAGACACGATGATGGGCTCCGCGTCCGGGGCCTGGGCTCGCTCAAAGGCGGAGTGCACCCACACGACGTCGCCCGAGGCGCGGAAGGCCGCCGCCAGGGCGAGCGCCCGGTCGACGAAGCCCTCGGGCTCGCTCACGGGCAGCGCGCCGTCGGCGCTGAGAAAGTCGTTTTGGAAGTCGACGGCGATGAGGGCCCTGCGCGTGGTGAGCTGCGGCAGGGCCGCGGCGTCGAAGGGGAACATGGCGAGGGTGTTGGCTGGCCGCCTGGTGTTGTTGTTGGCCTCGGTTGGGAGGTGGAAGTGGAGGGGCGAGTGGAGGTTTTATATCGAGCTGCCGTATGCCTACAGTAGAGTTCACCTGGACGTCGCGCAGGTCGTCTCCAACGGCCGTGATGGGAGCATGAGGGCCGCCGCCGGGGACGGCAAGGCCGCGCTGTGGCACAGCAGAGACATTGATGATTGCAAGCGAGCGCCGTGGGGGCACAGGGCGATGTCCTCGTCAATACGAGCCTGCGGGACGCCGACGCGCAGCCGTCCGTCGAGACATCGCGAGCGCGGACGTCACATTCGCCCCGAGACCCAGACGGGCACAATGCCTGGGACGCCACGTTCTAGAACGCCGACGTGTTCCTGGCCTCGGCGGGCCGGCGAGGGACCTGGATGGCGATCGTCATGAGAGCCACGGGCCGTGTCGTATTATGGGCTGATGCTTGCTTGGCGTACGGCGCTTACGAAGTACGTCGGGGTTATCCCGCCGACCTGGAAATTGCATCTGCCGCCGTGTGATTTGCTACGGGTGGGAGATGGGGGCGCGGTGAGCATGCGGTGGGCGATGCGCGGTGTTGCGCATCGTGGTGGTGTTACACGGCGTCGGGATGGCTGTGTTGCGCACGGTCGTGGAGGTGTGATGAGACGGCACTCGTTGGAAGCAATCCTTCAGTCTTTTGCGCTCTGAGCACAAGTCACGAAATAGGATTTTCGGGAACTCCCACGATTCAAATCTGGAGGACAATGCTGTGTTGACTAGACAATAGAGTTCTGTCGTTGAATGATAATGGGTGAATGAGTTGGTGCAGGGCCGCTCCCGCGTCGCGTAGCGCAGAGCCGAGCTTTTGCCGCACTCCCATCTCGTGCAACCGCACGTCCATCTACAAAGTGTAAACCACCCGCAACCACACATTCAAGAATTCACACAACAAACCAACTCAGCACTACGTCGCGACCGCGGATCATCGACGCTGCTAGTAGATGCTCCCGTGAAGCGCTCGGGGGACCACGCGTGCTGAGCTGCTGCCTCTGCGAACGGCGAACCACTCCTGCGCCTAGCCCTTCAACCTCACCGAGCCACCATGTCGTCGAAACGGAGCCTATCACCAGAGGACAGCCCAGAGTCAGAGTCCAAGCGCCCCAGGGTAGACACGCAGGAGGCAGATACGCCGAAAGAAGTCCACAGTCTGGAGGTCGACGGGCTGGATGATGGGATCACGGCAACCGAGTCTCTCGCTCCTACACACCACGGTCACGCCCGGTGCGGGATCCAACGGTCCATAGCCTTGGTCCTCAAGCATGACGGCTTCGCGTCGGCGAGTCCTCAAGCCATGGAGAGCTTTACGGGGCTGGTGGAATCATGTCCGCTCTCCTCCGCCCTCTGGTTGTTGTCCTTGTTGCTCACGCTCGACAGACCTCGAATCCATCATCGAAGAGACCAAGCGATTCGCCCTCTCTTCCAGGCGCGAGCATCCCATTCCCTCGGACTTTGAACTCATGCTACGGCACCACAACCTCTCCACCTCGTCCCTGAAGCCGCACCTCAAAAACCCGATACCGAAGACGGATCTCGCCCCGACATACTGCAGCGTCACGGCCGCCGACGACGACGCCCTCACGACGCTGCCGCTGCTCAGCGCTGAGCTCAGTGGGCAGGCCGACAAGGAAGCCATGCGCCACGTCCCGGCGTCGTTCCCGGACTTCCCCAGCCGGCACACGTACCGCTTCACGCCGCAGGAGGACACGGGCGCGCGCGATTCGCAGAAGATCCGCGAGGAGGCCGCACGGACGGCGCAGCACGGCGAGGACGCCCTGCGGCGGCTGGTGCGCGCGTCCAAGATGCGCAAGCAGAAGGAGGTCAAGTCGCTGGTCGAGCGCGACAGCCAGGGCAAGGAGCGCTTCCGGCTGTGGGAGGCGACCATGAAGCGCTTCATGGGCGGCGCCGGCGCCGGCGGAGGGGATGCGGAGCAGGTGGAGATTGCGGACCATAGCATGATTGTGAATGGGGACGCTGCCTTCTCGCGAAAGGAGGTGTCGCGGCTAGGGAAGAGGTCGGGTGGCCTGTCTGCCAATGGGACGTAGGTCGACCGTGTGGACGGATGGCCCTCTCCAATCTGGCGGCGTAAGAGGGCCGCAGAAGGCGATGAAGCGGCGTGAACGGGGCTTTGGAGTGCGATGGAAGAACGGGGCTTTGGAGTACGATGGAAGGTGGAAGGGCTCTGTGGGATTGAGGTCTTTGAGGGACGGCTTATGATACCCTGAGATTGGTTTGGCTGGCTGGGACGCTGGCTGGAAGGGACTTTATGCGCGGCGAATGGAGTTTCTACATTTGATGTGATATTATATGGTTTACAAAGGTGGCTTCTTCAATATGTGAGGTCGAGACACTCATACGGCAACATCGAACATGAGCATGACACTGTGAACTTCCCCTGCAGCCCTCACATCGGTCAGTCGACAACGGCCGGCATATCCTTAGGAATAAACTCCACCCACTGAAATGAATACTCGCATCATCCACCCACCACTCTCCTTGTCGTATGCATCACTCAAGGGTAGCCGTCAATACCTCCAACGGACAGCCAATAACAGCGTGCTTACGTTTCGAGGTGACCCTCGGTGAGTCCCGGTGAGAGGTATCCACTAGGAGCGGGCGGAGGGGCCCACAGCCCGGCCAAGGTGCGGCGGCCCTAATTTTCCACCCACACAAAAAATATCCCAATTTCTGTCGAACCAGGTCTTCAGGTTCCAGACTGCCCCATTGTGCCCCCAAAGGTTTTGCAGCCGAGACGTCGAACCTCTTTGATTTTCTTCCCTCCGCCTCCCGCAATTGCACCGCTCGACCTCCTCTCGCATCGCCTCGTCATCCGTCGCCATGGCTGAACAATTGATCCTCAAGGGCACTCTCGAGGGCCACGTACGTCCCTCTCCCCCCCCAGGTTCTCCCGTCGTCCCGATGCGGCTCCTTCTGGTGGCCGCGGGGGCGATGCGAATATCTGTCCCGAGTGCGGCGGCTAACCTGTGAATGCAGAATGGCTGGGTCACCAGCTTGGCCACCTCCATGGAGAAGTACGTCGAACGATACGCAGCACACAACACCAGCGTCCTTCCATCACCAACCGCGATTCCGTGCTAACCTCGCCTCAGCCCCAACATGCTCCTGTCTGCTAGCCGAGACAAGACCCTGATCATCTGGAACCTCACCCGCGACGAGACCCAATACGGCTACCCCAAGCGATCGCTCCACGGCCACTCCCACATCGTCTCGGACTGCGTATGTCACCTCTCCCCGCTGGCGTGGATCTGATGGATGTTCCGGAGGCGTGGGCTGATTGTTGGAACTACAGGTCATCTCCTCCGACGGCGCCTACGCCCTGTCCGCCTCGTGGGACAAGACCCTGCGTCTCTGGGAGCTCGCCACCGGCACCACCACTCGCCGCTTCGTCGGCCACACCAACGACGTCCTCTCCGTGTCCTTCTCCGCCGACAACCGCCAGATCGTCTCGGGCTCGCGCGACCGCAGCATCAAGCTGTGGAACACCCTCGGTGACTGCAAGTACACCATCACCGACAAGGGCCACACCGAGTGGGTTTCTTGCGTCCGCTTCAGCCCCAACCCCCAGAACCCCGTCATCGTCTCCTCTGGCTGGGACAAGCTTGTCAAGGTACGTCTTGGGTTGTTCCTCGAAACCGCCTTACCCGGCGCACGCCTCTTCCTTCTTCACATGATGTTTGCAACATTCAAGTATTTGCTACTTCAAAGCCTTCGGGCCATGAGACAATTTTTTTCACCTTTGCCTGATTATGGAACTTTCTGCTGGCGTTGCGCCTCTCACGGACTCTTGATCGTGAGCACCGCTGACATCTGGACCCACAGGTTTGGGAGCTCTCCACCTGCAAGCTGCAGACCGACCACATCGGCCACACCGGCTACATCAACACCGTCACCATCTCCCCCGATGGCTCCCTGTGCGCTTCCGGTGGCAAGGACGGCACTACCATGCTCTGGGATCTTAACGAGTCCAAGCACCTGTACTCCCTCAACGCCAACGACGAGATCCACGCCCTCGTCTTCTCCCCCAACCGATACTGGCTCTGCGCTGCCACCGCCAGCAGCATCATCATCTTCGACCTCGAGAAGAAGAGCAAGGTCGACGAGCTCAAGCCCGAGTTCACCTCGGTCGGCAAGAAGAGCCGGGAGCCGGAGTGCGTCAGCCTGGCCTGGTCTGCTGACGGCCAGACTCTGTTCGCTGGTTACACCGACAACGTCATCCGCGCTTGGGGTGTCATGTCGAGGGCGTAAAGCTCTCGTCCGCACGGCAGCGGTGTAAGGTAATGGCGAACGACAGAGGGGGAGGGGACGTCCGAGTGGAAGACGGTAGATCATTGGTGGGGCGTCATATGGCTGGCTTCCTCGTTTGGTCTTTATTGATGCGAAGGAAAGGGGGACAAAACACATCTGACGAGGCATGACGCATTGCTGGCTAGGCAGCCTCTGAAGGCAATACTGGGCATCATGCTTTGTTCTTCCAATAAAGAACTGACTTTCAATTTGCCGTGGTGCGTCTGATGCTGTGAGTAGTCCTGGGGACGATTGTAAGGGCACCGGCTCGCTCAACGTCCATGCACGACTGCTCTGTGAGAACTCGGCAGAACGAATCAGCAGCATGCGCAAGGGGTCTTTGGGGAAGAAATCGTGGCATTTCGCCTGCTCCCTGTCTAACCGCGCCACGCATGACGCATGGCTTTTCAACGCCATATTGTACAGTGAACCCTTTTGTCTATACATGAGCCTAGGACGTCTATCCATCTAGGCACAGAAGTTTCGCACTTCCTTCATCTTCCCCAAATCTCAAGCCCATGAGAAGAGCGCTGCATACTCCATGGGTTGCCTTGTTACCCGGGCCAAGAGCCGGGCGACGCTGCCCCTCGGCGCGCTCACATGAAAGGGGGCAGGGAGAACGGGTAGCCGCTGTTCTTGATGCGGAAGACGCTGAGCAGGAAGCTGTTCATGACCATCATGACGGCGCACCAGACGAGGGTGGCGACCAGCTGCGCGCGGGGGTTGGTCATGCGGGGGACACGTGTTGCCAGGGCGATGGTGCCAAAGGCCAGGATGCCGTCTGCGTCGAGCAAGTTAGCCTGTGGACAAGTCAAGGGGAGGTGTTGGCAGGGGTGACGGGTTTCTTACACATAGCGGCAACAATCTGAGTCTCCAGCCCAAACTGGCTCTGGAAGCCAGGGGCAAACAGGTTGACTCCGCCACGGCCGTCACCAGCCACGTAGGGCACCTTGCGGATTTGGTTAAACATGTGACCGCTGGTGAAGAGCAGGATGGCAATCATAGTACCAGCCGCCCACAGGTTGCGGTTCTGCAGGATGGGCAGCACATAAGGGCCCGCCGTGACAGCCACGGTGCCGATGCCCAGCAGGAATGTGATTCCCGAGGCCCATCGGATGTAGTTGATGGGACGCTTGATCACGGGGTGCGGGCGATCGGGCAAGTGTCTGGCCAGCCAGCCGTGGACTTGCTCGGCAGCAGGTGGGCTGAAGTAGCTAGCCGTTAGCTGATGTTTGGACAAGTAGATGAGCTGCCGAGTCTGCACTAACCCGCTCGAAAAGTCGAAGCGCAGCGGTTCCGGGGACGAGACCGCGTGGGGACCCTGGGTGGGCGGGAAGAGGAGGAGGACGGGGGCGGTTTGAAGGTTGAGCTGTGGAGGAAACACACGAGATTAGCACCCAATTCAGTGTCCAGCGCAGCAATGGCCTCAGAGGAGCTTGACGTACCGACATGAAGGTGTCTCTGCCCTCGGCAAAGTCCAGCGTGCCAAAGATCAGGCGAGACTCGGCTTTCTTGTCGCCCTTGGTCCAGCTGCGGCCGACAATGTCCCACTCGGGCTGGAACTCACGGCACAGCTGGCAGCCGAAGCGCGGGGCAATGGCAGTCAGGAGGACGGCGACGCTGTAGTCGCGCGGGGTGGCCGTCAGCTGCTTGTAGGACGCGTCGTTGAGCTGGATGGTGGACGAGAACTGGCCGATGCGGCGGAACTCGTCGAAGCGCTGCGCGGAGGGCTTCTGCGCGGCGAGGGCGCCGGCCACAAGGGCGCACGCCGATGCGAGGGTCGCGAGGAAACGCATCGTGAACAGGCCTGGCGAGCGGTCGCTGTTGCCGATTGGCCCGTTGTGGTTTGTTTGCGAGTTGGCCAGAGGTGCACGAGGTGAAGCTTCCAAGGCGTGTGGAGCTCCCCACGTAGAGATAGAAGCTGAGGTGGCCTCACAGTGCAGTTGCCAGGGCCCCGCCAGGGGCACCGTCGCCCAGTGCCAGCTGCTGGCCGCGTTAGGTAAGCGGCTAGCCTGGGGCAGCCGTGGTGCAACGACGTCACGTGAAGTGCCTGAAACTTGGCTTGCTTGGATAACGGTCCCATCCGCCACGCGCTAAGCCCGATCCAGCAGCATGTTTACTACCCCAGCGGGGGACGAACCCAAGCAAAACACGGTCGTTACCCGTCAACCCCAGTTGAGCCTCAATACGATCATACATAGCGTGGCCGAGGACAACGCCAATCTACTCGGGCTATTGTGGACGAGGAGTCTCCTCGACGAGCGTCTCTTTCTGCAAGTGCAGGATCCTTGCGTCGCGTGTTCCCTGGGTCATCGCGAACCGCCTTGCGCGAGCAAGGAGGACAACATTCATCATGGGTGCCAACACTGGCGAGGTAGGCACAGCTATGGCCTGCTGGATGTCATCACAAGAAGTTTCCTGCTAACCGTTTGCAGCGTAAGACGCGTATCCACGAGCTCGAGCTGAAGCGTCGGGACAGCATCCACAAGACTGACAGCATCGGCCGCGACGAAGAAGCCCGGCTGCTCAAGCTCAAGCTGCTGGCCCTCCGAGATGATAATGCCACATTGAAGGACAATATCTTGCAGAAAGATGCGCGGATTACTGCCCTCGCGAAGCAGGGCGACCAGGTTCGCGTCGAGTTGGACGAGAGCAAGGAGGCGGCGCGTGCCCAAGAGACGCGGATGAAGAAGCAGGACCTCGAGCTGGCCAACCTCAAGGTACGTAGAGACGCCGTGGTGTTCAGGGAATACCCAGCTGACGGGTTTAGGCCGAAGTAAGCTCCCTCAACGGCTCGATGCAGGACTCAGGCAAGGCCCTGCAGGAAAAGTTCGCTCTCACCCGTGAATTGAATCGCCTCCGGCCCGAAATGGAACACCTGCAATCACAGCTGGCCAACTACCAGGCCATGGTGGCCGAAAAGAACGACCTCCGGCGCCAGGTAGACTCTCTAGAGGTGGAGCTCGAAAACGAGAAGCGGTCAAGGCAAAGGGTCCAGTTCAAGGAAGACGATGCCACCATTGGCGAGCTCAAGGCCCAGCTAGCAAAGGCGGAACAGAAGCTGGCCGCTGACAAGAAGGAGCGGGAGAAGGCGAGAAAGGAGCACGAGAGGGAGCTCGCGGAGGCACAGGCCCTCAGCGAACGGCTAGAGGAGAGGGTCGACTCGCTGAAGGCCAAGTACAAGGCTTCGCAGGGCGAGCTGAAGGAGACGCGTGCGCAGCTGGAGACGTGCCAGGCAGAGCTCGAAAGGGGCAGGAAGGCGGCCTCGCGAAGCATCAAGGAGCCGACGAAGAAGAGCGTCACGATTGAGTCCGGGCTCAGCCGCAAGCGCCGCGCGCAGGAGATGAGCTTCGAGGACATTACTATCCAGACGCCTGGCAACGACGACATGCCCAGCAAGCGTCTCGCCGCCAAGAAACGCGGCACCGAGAAGACGACTGTCGGCGAGAAGTCGACCTTTTCCATTACGCCGTTCCTAAGCCGCACCAAGAACCTCTCGGACGAGTCCCTGGAGGCATCGGCGCATGATGAATCGGATGTCGCCGGACCGGATTCGACATTTGCGGACAAGGGCGACGGCATTGCCCCGTCCCAGTTGGTTCCCGAATCCGATGCTGAGGAGCCGGTCCCGGAGACTGCTCCGGAGGAACCTGCTTCCAAGCCCAAGGTCCAGCTCAGGGCCAAGTCCAAGACTGAGGCTGGCCCCAAGACGGCCGCCAAGCCTCGCGGTAGGCCGAGGACCAAGGCTCTTGCGGAGGCGACTCCTGCTCAGACGAACAAGGCCATCCCCAAGGCGGCCAGCACTACGAGCTCGAAGCCAAAGGCAGGCAAGGTGGTTGAGATTTCGGTCCCTGTCGAACAGGAGAATGTCACTGCCGCTGCTTCTCGGAAAGCGCCTGCCCTCCAGCCTAAGGCGCCGGAGGCAGACGTCAAGAAGAAGAAGCGCAAGCTCCTCGGCGCCGCCAACCAGACGCTGTTCGACGAGGACGAGGCCGAGGCCGCGACGAAGCCCGCCAAGCCGGCTGCAGCCGCTCCTGGCAAGCGGGCGAGGACTCAGCTCGGCGGCGGGGTGAGGAATGCCTTTGCGGGCAGTTCGTTTTCGCCGCTCAAGCGAGACAAGCGAGGTGTTAACGCCAGCTTCCTGGCTTAGCTGCGAGGGTGATTACGGGCATACATATGGGTCAGACGGGATTGTTTGCATCAGTGGCGTTCTGGTTTCTGGGTATACGGTATGGGACCGGCGGGTAGGCGTAAGAATTGACTTTGTTTCGGCAATGAATGGTTGCCTTTTGACACTTGGCTGGTGCGGTCAATCAGTGGGTGACGCCTGAGTGAAGTCTATTAGTCTGGATATGGCACCCATAGCCGTCACGGTCATGGCAGTATGGTCTTGTGTAGCGGGAAAATAAGAAGAGATGTCATGTCCCTGGCAGGTTGTTGGCCTCCTGATGCTGCGTAGGTGATGTCAGGGGGTATGATTGCCCCTGGTTGGTTCGTCTTCGGATCTGTATGGCCATGTTATCCGCCGGTGGTTTGTCCAAGCGAAGCTCCCTGTTGAAAGCAAGCGAAAGAGACCATCGCAGCGTTCCTGGACGACTGAAAGGCGTTGCTCGGCGCACCCTCATGCAGCGCCTTGCCGGTTGCCCGATCGCTGCCCGGCGCTGTTCAGCTTGCAGCCCCCATCTCTGTCTCTCGTTCCAGGCACTCTGCTGCCCCAGTGAGGCTCATGGTCGGCCATGCTGGTTGGAGAGAGTGCCGTTGACGGGAGGTGAGGATGGACGGCAGTCGTGATATCGTGGCTTGAGAGATGCATGTAGTTGCGAACATGTACTGTCCAGTCCCTTTCCCGCTTTAAGGGATTGCTGGCAGGCCAATGGGTAAGCACAATTTTGAAGCCATTTGACGGTCGGAAGTTCTTGAAACTCCTGAAGCGCCTGGATCGATACTTGTCAAAAAAACTGCTTGTCGTGGTGTTATGAAGTGCCAGGAGGTACAGGGTGGATGGAGTTGCTTGCGGTCAGCGATAGCCGGTGTTTCGCCGCTTGTCGCTCCAGCTCATTCTCAAGCACTAACAATTTCAAACATCATCTCAACGCACATCTCAAACTCACCTACACTCACATCCCTCACCGAATCGCAATCCAAAATGAGTTCGATATCATAGCCCCTCTCAATCCCAACTCACAGGCGGTACCGCCGCCAAATCACCCATAATGGTCTCCTCCGCCGTCTCACCCCTCCGCCTCGGCGCGAGCCTACGCCTCCGTCCAGACATCGCCGTCCCGCTGGCCCGGGCGTCGTATTCCTCGGCGTCCTCGCGATGGAAGCAGCGCCAGGGGCGGGACATGTACGCCCGCGAGGCCAAGGTTCAGGGGCTGAAGAGCCGCGCCGCGTTCAAGCTGCTCGAGGTCATCGCCGTGCCGCCCCGGGCCGAGAACCGCGCTGATGTCGGGTAGATGGACGCCAAGCACAGGCTCTTCCGATCCGGGCAGACAGTCGTCGACCTGGCAAGTCTTGGCCGCGTCTCCCCTCGATACCTCTCATCTAACGCCGATCCAGGGCTACGCACCGGGCAGCTGGTCCCAAGTACGCCGCCACTCTTCCCCCTCGCGGAACCGCGGACTTACAGACCTTCACACAGGTCGCCATGGAACGCACCCGCCCGCGCGGCAGAGTCATCGGCATCGACCTCATCCCCGCCCAGCCGCCGCGCGGCGTCGCCACCTTCCAGGGCGACTTCCTCTCGCCCACCGTCCAGGCGCTCGTCAAGGACTTCATCGCCCGCACCGCAGCGCCGCCCCGCCCCGGCACCGCGGAGACGGCGGCCCCCGAGGACGGACGCGACGCCATCGACCAGCCGAGCTACATCGACCGCGAGCGGCACATGGGCGACGCCGCGGAGCAGGCCTCGGGCTTGGCGTTGGTAGATGTGAGTGTGGCCCGGTGCTTGATGTCGCGAAGCAAGGCTGGGGATGGGGGGATGGAGATGAGAGGGAGCAGAGTTGCTGATGCCGGAGACAGGTTGTTCTAAGTGACATGTCAGAACCCTGGCGCCAAACCACCGGCTACACCGCGAACACCTTGAGTAATCCCTATCACAGGCTGATGAACACCAGCGGCAACACCTTTCGCGACCACGCAGGCAGCATGGTGAGCCCCCTTCTCCGCCCCGTGCCCTCTTCCCGTTCCCGTTCCCTCGTCTGTTCTCCCCTCGTTGCCTTTCCTCAAGGTCTGTCTGAAAAGGAAGAAGCGGGCGAACAACGGACATGAGCTGACGGTGCAGGACCTCTGCGCCGCCGCGCTGCAATTCGCCAGCGACACCCTCAAGCCCGGCGGGCACTTTGTGGCCAAGTTCTACCAGGGTGCCGAGGACAAGAAGTTGGAGCAGCGGCTGAAGAAGCTGTTTGCCAAGGTGCACAGGGAGAAGCCAGAGTCTTCAAGAAGTGTACGTCACGTGTTCGTGTTGCCTCGATACTGGTGTACTCATTGCTGACTGGGATGCAGGAGAGCAAGGAGGCTTACTTCATTGCGTTACGGAGGAAGCAGGGCGTGGTGGTTGACGGAGAAGCATGATACCCATCGGCTGTACAACAGCACAATCACAATATTCAGCACATTAGAAGTGGCCCGGCTGTGCAAGAATTCATGTAGGAATTTTGTCGTGAGATACCGAGCCACGCCTGTCCCATGCAAGACCCAATTGTTAAGCACAACACCGGTATCAATTGCCCCTCCGGTCGCTGCCAGAGTTTTTCCCGGCCCAGACCATAAACTAATCCTTTCCAACACCGCCGCTTTAAACCTTGAAGCCACGAGAGCGTCTGCGACCACGGGCACGCTCGAACTTGCGGCCCTTGGACTCGATAAGGGGTTTCTGCACGCCAATTGTTAGTCACTGCCTCCACCAAAGACGGCTCACAGTCGCGAACTACCTTGTGCTTGTGGGGGCCCATGCCGAAGTGCTTGACGGCCTCGCGGGCGTTCTTGGGGCCACGGAGGATCAGGGTGTTGCTGCCAGTGGGGGCACGCAGAGCCAGCTGGTCCAGGGTGATGGCCTCACCGCCGGCAGCGACGATGCGAGCGCGGGCGGTGGCGGTGAATCGCAGAGCCGCGACGTTGGCCTTGGGGAAGGTCAGGAGGCGGTTGTCATCGGTGACGGTGCCGACGACGACGACGGTGCGCTTGTCGCCCTCCTTGATGTTCGAGACAATGCGGGACAGGGAGACGGGAGGGCGGTTGATCTTGGACATAAACAGCCGGCGGAGCACGACCTTGTTGAAGGAGGCGTCGGTTCGGCCTAGATTGCATCCCCTTCGTCAGCAAACCATTCTTCCTACTCTCGCGCGTGGAGACTCGGTATCGGAGGGATTGGGGTTCGACATACGGGCCAAGAAGCGGTACAGCTTCACCAAGAGCTTGAGGTAGACATTGTCGCTCTTGGGGGCCTTGCGGTGAGTCCCCTTGACGTGGTGGCTGTTCAGATCGATACCTGGAGAGAGTAGCCATCGTCAGCCATTTTGGTTCTGTATGCTCAAATTTCGGCAGCTCACGTCTTGCGGACAAGACGGCGCCAGAAGTCGCAAGGAAGAGGAGGAAGCATCTCTCATTGCGAGAGATGCATTCCTTCTCTTCCTCACTCGCACACTAAGGCTGAAGCGGATGG
Source organism: Tolypocladium nubicola (assembly GCA_024340505.1). NCBI lineage: Eukaryota > Fungi > Ascomycota > Sordariomycetes > Hypocreales > Ophiocordycipitaceae > Tolypocladium > Tolypocladium nubicola. The sequence continues at coordinate 15,541 of JALHCA010000089.1, forward strand.
TTTAACGTACCCATGGCGGCGGTGGTTGTCGGCAAAGAGCAGTTGGCGATGCGATCTTCTCCTTCGTGATGGAGTGGTGCTGCGAGCCCAAAGGCAGTGAGAGAAAATTCAGGGCTTGCTGGAAGCGGGTCTCTGATTGGCCGTGGTGGGGCACTCAAAAAGCGGTCAGCTGCGGCAGTTAGGGCACGGGTGGGCGAGAATGGGTGGTGGGGCACGTGAGGCTGAGTCCACTACGAGAGACGGGAGCGGAACCCGCTGGCTGCTGCTCACCATACCAAGAGCCACGGAATGGTGCCGCTGACCGAGGCTCGTGAGCTGTATCGCGGGGGCTATGAGCCATCCGGAGCACTGAATGGAGATTCACAAAGTACGGCAGCTCGGCCTGCTTAGCTGCCCCACCCATGGCGTCGAATACAGGTTCACAAGTGTCAACAGGAAGCACCCCTGATCCGAGGAATTGTGAGCTGTCGCTCGTCTATTCTTCAGCGACGGGACCCCCCATCCCATGCTTGATCCAGCGTCGGCCCCGTTCCTCTGCTGTATGCTCTCAAGGGCCGCAGGCCCTCTGGCTGCGCCCCGGGTCTAGAATGCAGGTCGGCGTCTCCTTCCACGCGCTCCAACTCTGTCTTTGCTCTAGTATGTAACCAACCGCCACCTAATGCCAGCTGAGAACAAAAGAGAAGATAAGGGGAAACAAAAAGGGGTAGAACAGAAAGGGCAAGAGTATGATACGGAAACCACCAAGCCATGCTGCCCGCCTAGTCAGCAGTAGCTGCGTTCTATGTATATTACAGGGTCTCTTCCGCCTCGTGGAGGCCGGCTAGGAAGTCGCGCGTCATTTCGAAGCTCAGCCAGCTCGAGGCCATGCTCGGCGCCACCTTCAGGAGGTTGGGCACGATGCCTTTGTAGAGGCCTCGGACACCCTCTTGGCCAACAATGACTCGGATGGCATCCAAGATGGACTTGTACTGGTATCCCATGCCCGACATGGTGTTGATCTGGAAGCGTCGACGCAGCACGTCACTGGGCAAGATGTCAGAAGCGGTGTCGGATAGAAGCCAAAACACCTGGATAGACTCACAAGGGATATGTGCAGGTCTGCGCAACAGCCCCAGAGATGGCGCCAGCGGCCAATTTCCGCACTGCGTTGGGGTTTTGTTCACCCTCGGGGGTCAAGTACTTGCGGACGGATTCGTACACCATAAAGTTGAGGCCAACCTGTGTTTGATGTCAGCAACTGAACGTATCGCCGTACAGCTTTGCCACAGGCACGTACGTAGGGGGCCACGCCGGCCACGGTCGGGATAATGCCTCGGTACAAGGCCGAGACACCGCCCTCGGTCCTGAACATGCGCGTCATCGTCGCCCACATGCCAGGCAACTGCTTTGGCTTGTCTCCCAACTCGGCGAAACTAGCTGACTGAATGGATAACCGCGTGCGAACGATATCTAGGGGGTATGTGAGAAAGACTGAGGTTACGCCTGCAAGGCCACCACAGAGAAGGCGAGTGATGGGCGCCAGGTCCGCGTTTGGATGTGACTCGAATATGTTCTGAGGGAATGTCAGCGCCGTCTTGCATGCTTTGCGCCGCTCCATGCGATTCTCGGCGGTTGGCTCATACTCGTTTGTAAAAGTTGTAACTGCTGAACTGCACAGCAGAGTAGGGGACGATGCGGATGCAGTTCGTTCCGTTGCCGCGCATGAATCCCCTCCATCCCTCTTCCCTCCACATCTTAGCCAGAGCCTGTCCGACAGACAGCTTGTACGCCTCTCGCCCGGCGCTCTGAACCTGCATGAGGATCTTTAACCGCTCGAGCGGCGACACGACGGTGCGCGAGACTGCCCCAGCCACGCCGCCGGCGCAAAACGCCGCGACGATCGGCTGCGAGAGCTTCTCGCGCAGCGGGGCGAATTTATCGCCGGGCGCCTGGGCCGGCTTGACGGGTTCTGGCTCTTGAGACATGGTGACGACGGGTGGCGAGGGTGCTTGCAGCTGAGGCCCGCGTACGGCAGACATGGTGACGGGATGTGCTACCAGGATATCGAGAGTGGCTCAATTGGGTCTGACGAGCCCTTCCCCAGTTCGCTGAGCCTGAATCCCACGGGTGCCCTCTCGACTCGCATTTAAATGTTGTGCTCTATAGGGGGTTCGATTTGGTCGTGCTCGCGGGAGCGCCACGGGGTTTGGCGACAGGGACAGATGCAGCTTCGACGAGCCTCGAGGTGGAAAATTCGGCTATGGCTTGGGTTGCCGCGATGGCATGCTCAGTCGCGAGCAGGACGTGCGCTGCGCGCAGAAACTCGACAGGACTCGTGAACGAGGAACGAGGCGAGATGTTTGGCGCAATCGCTGCGTCGTCGTCGGTCGTCGGTCGGCGTCTGCGTTGTTGGTCGTCACTCGCCGGGTCAGATGAAGCGGGCGAGACGTGACGATGCTGGAGGAGATACAGGTCCAGTCGCAGGCGCATCCAAGAGAGCGTGCGTGGTTGGCGGAGGCGCATGCAAAGGGGTTAACGAGAAGCGTTGGCGGAGGCGTCAGCGAGGGTGAGTCGAGGTTGGCGTATGAGCTTGCAGGGCTTGGCGGTGCAGATGACTTTTTGGCGCCCGTGGCGTTGGCTTTGCCGGGTTATCGTCGGCGGGTCCAGCGATTGCCCCCCATCCCCCAAGCCCTGTTTATCCCGACCCCGGATTTGGTGCTTTTATTTGATTTGACATAACAAGAGGCGGGGTGATGGCGGTAACGAGCTACTCGGGAGATTGCAACGGTATTCTCGATTCCCATTCGTACTCTAGCAAAAGTGAGATGTCTGATCGTGGCATTTGCACCAGACGTTCCAGGCCACCGTGCCCGCTGCGCCTGTCTAGGCACCTGAAACCCCTGCCGCTAGTGCATCTAGGCGGCTTCGCTCGGCTCTGCATGCCATGGTATAGGGTAGCTGCGTCGCGTAGGACGACTGGATGACTGGATGACTGTCCGTTGCAACTCTGCAGCGACTTCGTAGAGTTTACGTATGGTCTCCTCAATTGTATTCCATGCACAGGCCCTGGATTTGGTCATCTTTGGGTTGTCAGTACGTAACATGGACGTTCTTCTGTATTCTGGCGTGGATAAGGTTGTCCATGTGACATATCTAGTTCCACTTGGCGGGTTCTTGAGCCGTTGCAACTTGTCCTACGGCGCAAAGACCTTACGTGGCTAGTTGAACATCGAATAGCATCATACTTTGCCAAGGTTTGCCACGGCTTCACTCCGCACACCGTCTCGTGACCTCCGGCATTGCGCCTCGCATCGCCAGGCAGCATCTCATATCGTCCAGCATCCTCACAGCGGATAGACTGAATGTTTCAGATTGAAAACCTTAGCAGTACAAACAACTGTCGAGTTACTTCGAGTGCATACAATCCTTGCAGCACATCTCATCCGAGTTGATCAACAAATGGAAAGGGCTGGCATGACCGCATGCCAGGTGTATCGCAAACTTCTACGCCGATATATCCGTCGACCGACCGATGGGACCTAGAACAATACGGGAAGATGGGTGAGGCATAACGCAAACATCCGAACAAGAAAGCACGAGATTGTCCTTTTTGATTACCCGGCCTGCAGCCTCGAACCCACGACGAAGCCGATCATCGGCAGCCAGATTACTCGATGGCAACGTCAAGATCGTCGTGAGCAGGGGGAGGAGGGCTCTCTTCGCCTATTGCAAACGTTGTTAGACCTTCGTTTGCAACCACCTGGGGGAGAAGCGGAAACAGAGGGCCATACCCTTTCGGTCATCGCCGTTGGTGCCGTTTTCGCGGCGGTCACGGTCATCGCGTTCGTCCTTGACGTCTCGATCGCGGTCACTAAGAGCGTCAGCACTGCCGCCGTTCTGTGAGACTATGGGTTGAGCTTACCGAGGGAGAGGGCTGCGCGATCGGTCACGGTCTCGACGGTCGTCACGGTCGTAGTCGCGGTCACGATCCCGACGATCGTCCTTGCGGGGAGAGTAGTCGCGGGTGCTGCGACGAGGGGATGGCGAGCGGCCACGTCGAGGAGAACGAGGGGCGCCGCCGCCGCTGCCGCCGCGGCGGTCACGGTCGCGGCCGGACTCAAATCGCCAAGAGGCAGAAGGAGGGGTTCTAGCCCACTGTACAAACGCAAGTCAGCACCACTCGGCATCGCGTAGGGGACGCGATGATATTGACCTCAATCTTCAGCATGTCATCACGGCCCATGCGCTTGTTGTGCATCTCGTAGTAAGCGTCATCGGCATCGCGACGATCCTCGTACTCGACAAAGGCGAAGCTATAACAATCTGTCAGCGGCGGCAGTGAAAGCCGGCGATTGGGGCATCCATACAGCCGGCTGGAGGATGAGCGCGGAGCCGGAATGTCGCAACGGACGAGGCGGCCGTAGCTGCGAGCAGAGTTAGCACGTCACCAACACAAGAAGCGCAAGGTGGAGGAAGAAGAATAAAGAAAATTGGCTTCAAAATAAACCATTTGTTCCCTCTAGCATGATTTGATCATGAGCACTCGCACGCGCGGCACGCGAAGTGTATCGTCGACTCGAACGGCTCGCGATGGCGAAGCGAACCAACCGACGCGTCGGCCGGCGTGACAAGAGAAAGGGGAGGGGTTGCAGGAGAAATTTGGGGCGGGGTGCGAGGACGAGGACGAGGACGAGGACGAGGACGGAGGACGGAGGACGGAGGACGAAGACGACGACGACGACGACGAGGACGAGGAGGGCGTGGCAAGAGATCAAGTCTCAGGTTCGAGCCGCCGGGAGATATCCGTCATCGTCGAGTGCGGGCGAGGAGGGCGAGGGCGAGGGCGAAGACGAAAGGGCGCGAGCGGAGGCGCGGTTGACATACCGTTCGAACTCGTAGGCGAGATCGCGAGCGCGGGTGCCGTGGCTGAAGCCCGTCACGTAGAGCGTGGTGCCGCCGCGAGACATGGTGACGCTGGCGTGGATGCGCTGCACACAAGGGGGCGGTGTCTGATGTATAGGGGTTGGCAAAGTGGTGGGGGACCGATGCAGCAGTCCCGCGAGGTTGGGGATGGGGAAGAGTTTTGATGATGCAGCCGCTTGCGTGCAGTTGTCGAGGAGCGATGTGGTTGCCGGCTAGCTGCGCGGAAGAAAGCAACAGAAACTTTTGCCTGCTGACGTAATTGGTCGTCGAACGCAGAGCTGTCAGAGCCTCGCCTTACGTGCATCCCCGCTTAGCTAAATACGGTCGCGCCACCCGTGAAGCTACATGGCCAATCGCCGCGCCTGGAGCTGTCCGTCGGCGACGATGCGCCTCACAGGTCGACAAGCTCGATCGGCGTCGGGGCATCGCAACCGGACGTACGGAGCGTCGGAGTAGTTGTCCGATGAAGGCCGAACCAAGTTGGGCTGCTTCTCGCAAAATGGCGACGACAGACGGGCGTTTGATTGGCTCCTTGCGGCAGTCATGCACGGCTGGATCTCCAGGCTCGGCAGTGATGCTCTTCCCACGACGGAGGCGACACGGACCTGCAGATGACCTGTCTGCCGTGTGGCTAATGCCCGTCATTCCTAGTCTCCGCGCTGGCCGCCTGGAGTCCTCCCACGCGCCGCGCGCATGGTGCCGTGGATGCCGGATATGTGGTCTGAATAAGGCTTGAAGCTGTGCGGCTCGTCCGGATGCCAGCCAGCAGTGAATCCGCCACGGGCGTTCACGCGCGCCATTCGGACAAGAGTGCAGCCCGAGGACACGGAGCAAGACGCCGTTACGAGATGATTAAAAATACAGAGCCGTCTATGCTGCAATAACCCGCTCCTCATGGCGGGGGTTTGTTGGCTCCCGCGCACCCGTCTCCGTTTCTTCCGTAACGAAACGTCATACGAGTACGCGACCCCGATGCGACCCCGGACATAAATGCCGTACGTGCGTGCCTCTCCCGCCTCCCGCCACCGGCCCAGTGCATCGCATCACATCTTGGATATTAGTCCAACGTATCTTGAAAGCGATCGCAGCAGCGCCTCCTTGCTGGCCGCGCCAATGGATGCCAACGGCGAAACACCCGGAGGCGGGCCCCTCAGCGCCCCGCCCAACGGCCGCGAGCCCGGGAACGGCGGGCCCCGCGATCGTCGCCCGCCGCCCAGGTCGCTGGGCGAGGCGCTCCGCGAGGCCGGCGGCTCGCTGGACGGGTCGCTCACGGGCTCGGAAACGCCGAGCGAGGAGGATTACGACGAGAACGTGCGGCATACGTTCTCGACGGGCGCGAACCACCACCCGCAGCCGCGCTGGAGGAGACCAACACCCACCACGCCTGCGCAGACGCCGCCACCGTTGGCGAGAAAGGAATCCCTCGGCGCTGTCGTCCGCGACGCCTCTGGCGTGCACATCTTCCCGGAAAACGACAAGGGCCTCCAGGACCTGCTGCAGAGGAGCTCCCAGCGCATCAAAGACCCGGCCGCGGCGAAGAAGCCCGGCCGGTTCAGCGGGCTCGTCTTCACGCGGCAGTTCTCGGCCTTTGACCCTCACAACGTCGCCTCGGCGAACAGCCCGTTCCACGGATTCTACATCCTGTTCTGGCTGGCGGTTGCGCTGTTTGTCTTCAAGATCTCGGCCGACAATTGGCGGCAGTACGGGACGCCGCTGGGGTCGAACGAGATTATGACGACCATGTTCAACCGAGACGGTACGTCGAGGGCATGCATCCTCACGCGAGGGCTTGTGCTTGCTGACGCTGCTGTAAGTCGTTGTTATGCTTCTGTCAGACGGCGTCATGTGTGCCCTCACGGGCGTCACTTGGGCCCTCCAGAAGCTCGTCTGTCACGGCTACCTCAGCTGGAACAACGGCGGTTGGATAGTGCAGAACGTGAGATACCTCGGAATGTAATGAACTAGGAACTCGTCGCTGACTCCATGGCAGATCTGGCAGATGGCCTTTCTCGCAGGCGTCGTAGGCTGGACCCTCGTCCGCGACTGGCCCTGGACGCACACCGTCTTCTTCGTCCTGCACGGCATCATCATGCTCATGAAGCAGCACTCATACGCCTTCTACAACGGCTACCTCTCCACCGTGCACGAGAAGCGCCTCTCCCTGCTCTCCAAGCTCAAGGAGCTCGACCTCGTCGACCCGGCCAGCAGCCCGTCCGCCACCGCGCCGCCCGCCTACACCCTCGACGCCTCGTACCTCGGCGTGCCGCCGTCGGCCGCCCAGCGCCGCCTCTCGCTCGCGCAGCAGCCCGGCGCCGAGGAGACGGACATTGACCGCGTCGCGCGCGCGATTGCGGAGCGGCAGCCGCTCGACGACGAGCACATCAGCCTCTTTGGCCGCATCATCAAGTGGGAGGTGGACGCGCTGGCGGACGAGCTGCGCGGGACGGCGGCCGATGTGGCGGAGGCGTACCCGAAGAACCTCACGTTTGTGGGCCATTACAAGTGGATTCCACTGCCCACGGTGGTGTATGAGCTCGGCTACCCGCAGAATGAGGAGATAAGCTGGGCATACGTGGCGGAGAAGCTGGTGGCCATGGTTGGCATCATCCTCGTCATGATCCAGGTGTCGCAGTACTCTATTTGTGAGCCCCCCCGGCTGCCTGTGTGAGTGTAATTGCTGACATCCTCCTCATAGACCCCGTCGTGATGAAGGCGATGCGGATGAAAGAAGATGGAGTGCCGCTGTCGGGGCGATTCAAAGAGTTTCCCTGGCTGCTGAGCGACCTGATATTCCCATTCATGATGGAGTACCTGGTATGTCCCTCAGACATGTCATCCCTGATGGTCTCTTCTGACAATACAGCTCGTGTGGTACCTCATCTGGGAGACGATCCTGAACACCCTTGCCGAACTCACCTTTTTTGCCGACCGCAGTTTCTACGGTCCCTGGTGGAACAGCGGTAGGGCTCTTCAGCCTCTACCCATAACAGTCAATCACATGCTGACCGTTGACACAGTATCCTGGGACCAGTTCGCCCGCGACTGGAACCGCCCTGTGCACATCTTCCTCCTACGCCACGTCTACCACAGCTCCATCTCCTCCATGAAGGTCAACAAGCACACCGCCACCCTCATCACCTTCTTCCTCTCCGCGTGCGTGCACGAGCTCATCATGTGGTGCCTCTTCAAGAAGCTCAGGGGCTACCTCTTGATCCTGCAAATGTGCCAGCTACCGGTATGTCTCGCTGCCGCCCCTGCTGTAGCCTACTGCTAACGTGGGTGTGTAGCTGGTTAGGTTGAGTCGTACAAAGTGGCTCCGGGGTCGAAAGACGCTGGGAAACTTCATATTTTGGTTGGGGATATTTACGGGGCCCAGTATGCTGTGCAGTCTGTATCTTATTTTGTGAGCATGGTATGTTGGCGCGTTGGGATAAATTGCACAGGATCGAGGACAAAGCATATTTCTGGCATGGCAGTTTTGAAGTTGAGCCGCCGACATTTTCTGGAGTTTGATAACGAAAGCATGACCCTATTCACACTTACGGGACGGAAACTGCGGATTCATTCGGATTCATTCAGACTGCGCTTTTCACCTTGCCAAAAGGCACCAGCTGCATACAAACAACATTCAACTGAAACCCGTGGTACCCATACGAAATTACATCTTCTCGTGAGTGGCCATGAGCGAACCTATCGTCGGTGTTAGTAAGAGAACAAGCAATGCGCTCCGGCGGTGAGGAACATGACTCACCAATAAACGTCGTGACCAGACGGCTGCGCACTTGGCAGATATCCTCGGGCACTAGCCAGATGGTAGCGCCGAGCTTTCGGGCAATGCTGATGCTGAGCTTGGCGTTCATGTACGCGTCCTCGTCGGTCTTGCCGGCGGTGACGAGGTCGTAGTCGACGTAGCTGCTCTTCATGCCGTTCAAGACATCCAGCAGGAAAATACCAGAGCTAATGGACGGGTCCTTGAACGACCGGATGCTCGAGTTGCGGCCGCCCTTCTTGGACATGTCGTTGGCCCACCGGACCATCTCCGAATCCGTAATCTCCCTCTTCCCGAGCTTCTGTGCAAGAGATGACAGGGTCAGGGTGATGTCCTTTCGCATGAGCTGCCAGACGAGGCCCAGCGTCAGCATCTTCTGGCCGTCGGTAATGTCGGCTCCCTGGATTCCGACGAGCGAGAAGCCAACCTGCTTGCCCAGCTCGATGGCGTAGTTTGTGTTTTCGACGGCCTTGAACTTGGACATGTCGCCGCCGTGCGCCGGAGCTTTGTTGACGTGTCGCCAGTTGACGGAGCCCTTGATGACCTTGTCGTATGCTTGCAGAAGGATGGTGCCGTCCTTCAGGTCGTCGAAGAAGGACACAACCGCGGGCTGGACATCCAAGCTGTTGAGCCACAACGTGAAAACCCTGGCCTCGCGCTCTCCCTCGGCATCAAAGTCCTCCACCTCGAGCTTCTCCTCCTCCGTGATGGGGTCGAGCGCAGGGTGGTTGTTGAACAGGTTGGCGACAAAGGCAAGGTTGAGCTTGGGGTTTCCAGCGACGAGCGACGAGGGCGTCAAGAACTTGCGGCAGTCCAGCTTTTCCGACTCCTGCAGGACCTCCTCCGCTCTCTGAAGCAGATCAGTCGTCTGCAGTGGCCGTCGCGTGCAGCCATACTCGGGTCCTATTTGCGCTAGAAGCACGGCGTAGTTCTCGCCGTCCTTGACATCGGTGGAAAAGTTGTTCACTCTGGGAAAGGAGATTAGTCTTCACACCTCACTAGAGCTCGGGCAAGACTCACCTTCGCGGCCAGTTAGCAGCCTTGAGATGGTAGTTGAACCAGCGGAGCAGGATCTGCTCGGGAGGGAGTCGCAGAAATTGCTCGAGGGTCTCGTCCTCGTCCAATAGTCTGTACAGCTCGGGGTGAAGCTTGATGTCAATCTTACTCAAGAGGCCACGTCGGATGATCTGCCAGATAAGACCGAGAATGAGATGTTCGCGGACCTCGATGATGTCGCCGGCGCCAATGTTGACGACGGAGCACCCAATGCCCTTGGAGGACTCGATGACAATGTTGTTGTTCTCCGTCATCTGGAACGCGTTGAGGTTCCTGGTCTTCTTGCCGGGCCGGTTGAGGACACGCTCGTCGATGGTGTCTGGAACGCTGTCGTTGATGAGCTTGGCTAGGACCAAGCCGTCCTTGCACTCGTCGAACATCTCAAAGGTATCGGTCGGGAAGGGTAGGCGGCTGCCAATGTCGGCGTCGCCTGCGAGGACGGCGTTGATGTGGCGCGTGAACTCGGTCCGCTCGTCCTCGTTGATGGTGTGGGTGACGTTGGCGCTGGAGCCCTGAACCTGAATCCGTCCACCAACGCTGCCCTTGGAGGCGTGGCCGCCGGTGCGCTGGGAAACGACGCCGCCGGTGCTCTGGGGAGTCGGTCCCGTCGATAGACGCTTCTGGGCAGGCGATGCATCGCGGACCTTGGCGATGAGCTGCGCTGGGTTAGCAGCGGCGGCGGCAGGGTGTGAACCGGGTGGCTACTGACGCCGACATAATCCTCCAACTCGACTCGTCGCGAGGAGTCGAGCTCGACCTCCTTGAGCGCCTGGCGGACGACATCGTAGGGCTGATTCTCGCTCTGCTGGGTAGACTTGATCGCCGTGGCTTCGTCTATGTAGCCCTTATCGTCGACGTCGAGCCGCCGGAAGGCGTCGGACAGTGAGAAGATTTCATTCTGCGGGAACTGAGGAAACTTCCTGGATCGGCGCACGCGCGCGCGTTAGCAGGGCGCACACGATCGTGGTCGGAAGGCCACGCACCTCTGCAATTTCAGGACATTCATGGTGGGATGAGGGGTCGGAGCTCGACGGCAGAAGATGAAGTCGAGCGACAAGCAGCTGTACGGGAGACTTGGATGGCGTACGGATCAGTCGCAACACGAAGCTCTCAGGCGTAGGGTGCAATGGCGAGCCCAAGTACGGGGGCTGATGTGGTGAAGGCGTGGTAATGACGAAGAGGAGACCAGGCACGAGCTGACGGACCAAGTACCCCACCCTGGCCGGCGTTGGGAGCTGCGCATTCCACCGAGGTGGGATTTAGGCGCCACCCCAGCACTTAGCGGCCTCTACAAACTACCTGCATACAGGCGACGTCAGCTATTTGAGGCTTACGAATTATGGTGCCCAACGCGTGTACGAGTACTACGTACGTCCATGGTGCCCTATTCTGGTCGGACCTCCGTATCGCATCCGTCATTCGCATCTCGTCGGGCATGCCGCAGCGGGGTGCGACGACCCGGTTCAGGACGATGATGTAATGGGCTTGCGGGGCCTGCATGGAATCCCAGGACCCCTCCAAAGGCGCCCTTGCAGAAGCCATGGAAAATTCTAGCCGCGCATCACTCCAGCAAAGCCACCGTCAATTGCGCGTACGTCGCGAATCGTCGCATTCAAGGCTGCCTGGCAACTTTCATGCAGGTGCCTGTCACTCTGTCGCGATCCAACTTATCACGCGTCTAGCCCCTGGGCTGTAAGCCGCCAATGTCCGAGTGCAAGGCTTGCGACGAGCCCCTCGTCCTCCGCGTCGACGACGAGGACGAGGGCGCGACCAACGAGGCACAGACGGTGCCCGATGACCTCGAACTCGGCTGCGGTTGCCACTTTCATTGGTATGCCTGGTGAACCGGTAGGCGAACCTCGTCCCGGCTGCTAATTTGACACCAGGGAATGCTTGATGGACGAGGCGTCATCTGTTGCGCGCTCTCTCAAATGCCCCGCCTGCGAATCGCATCTGCCCGTAAACGCGGCTGGACCTTCAGGCACCGGCGCCTTTCTCCAGGCTACTTCAAGCGCGCCTATCCTGGCGCGATATAGCAACGAGGGCGGCGTTCAAGACAGCCTTGATATCCTTCCCTCCATCACGGAAGAGGCCTATGTCCAGAATAACCCCGAAGCTCGACCAGCACGAGCCCTTCACGTCATGTGCTCCGAGGGAGACGTCACCGGCATTGTCGAGCTTCTGCGGGATGTTCACGACCAAGTGAGCGACGTTGGCTCCCTGGTCCGCTACCAGGACCCTCTGGCTGAGATGAAGAGCGGGCTTCATCTCGCCGTGGAGAGCGGGCAGGAGGATGTTGTTTGGCTTCTCTTGTGGCTGTCGTCGGCGATGCCAACCGAGTCGTTCCCTCCGCCTGCCCGGCAGGTTGCAGAGTCAATGAGCCTGGGCCGCTTGAGCGTACAGCCGGGTGGCGATATACGTGCCCTGCAGGATGGCCGTGGCCGGACTGCTGAGGACCTCGCTCAACAGAGCCAAGCAGCGTGGTCCAGGTTGCTGGAGGCCGGTGCATTTTCTCCGTGAACCACACCCGAAGCGTGCTTTTGAACCATCCGTTTGGGGACACGAATCTCGATATGGGGCAGATTTCGTGGAGACTTCTCCAGGCTTCAATACCTCTCCTGAAGGGGTCAAGTGTATGCGATTCAAGACTGCTTGGGCGAGAGAGTCTCGCGCATCGTCACCGCTATTAGCATGTGCTATGCCTGGGAGCGTCCATGCTTGCAGACACAAGCCCGCTTGAAGCCCATGCGGCAATTGCTTGCAGAGACACCACCTCAGTCGAAAAAAATTTAAAATTGGACTCGAGCGTAATAACTCGACTGCCCATTCAATCCAAAGAGCCTACAATAGTGAGATATCTGGCTTAATAGCGGATTTAGCGTGGGGCTCAACTGCTCCAGTGGCTTTGACGGATCCCTGCTGCGCCATGTGGTACCGAACCAGTGACGTCTTGCCAACGTCCCGAGGCTGTTGCGTGCATCTCCGATCATCGCCTTTCAACATCTGTCGCATCCGCCCTCAAGCTGCCGCATTGTGCACCCGTGTCCTCCGTCTCGCCAGTGTTCATGGTACCCACGTATTCGACCCGTTGAGAGATCCGCGCTCCTGCGTCGGGTAGCAATATTCGCGTTGGCGCCCCGCCTGGGAACAAAGAGCGGCCTGCTCGCACCGCGCAGGACAGGTCACCGACTTTGCCTACCACCCGGCAGAGGCGCGAGCGTCGCGTGGCTGTCGCGTAGGTCACGGAAAATGCCTCCAGGTCCTGGCGACAAGAAGACCGAGAAGTCGTATCTGAGCTCCGCTGTCGACTCGATCAACCCGTGGGCCACCAGTCGAACAACGACGCCGACACCGGACAGCAAACGCGATGACCCCCCTGCGGCTCCAGGAGCGGCAGAGGCTCCGGGAGATCACAGTATAAAGCCCCTGTATGGCCAGAGCTTCAAGACGTATCCAAAGGACTGTCCGCCGCTCAAAGTCCAATGGTTCCACGCAGTTGACGTGCGTCCTGCCCTGGCTGCTCCATGCTCCATGGCCCAATGGCATGCTCATCATCTACAATGCAGGTACCCAAGCGAAAGCCACAGCTCCTCAAAGGCCGTCACGACCCCCCAACAGACCCCAAGCCTCCCGCGCGACCGAAGAAGTTCACCGCCTTCTCGCCTTCCGATTCGCGGAGACTCGAAGCTCGATACCAGAAGCTGTTGGAAGAAGCAGAGGAAAATCATGAGTTGGACTTGGGAGACTCACACACGGAGGTGGTGCACGCAAGAGGACCGAAGAAGGACAAGTCGGCTAGCACGGAATCGAGACAAACCAACTCAGCAGCGAAGAGCGGGTTACGCGTGCGAGTAAACGAGGACTTTCTCTTCGACGTCGATATCGAGGACCGGGAATTGGCTCCAGTTTACTGGCTGGGCCCGGTCTATGAAGGCAAGTCCATCGCAAGAGGCCGTATCGTGCTGCCTTAGCTGATACCTGGGCAGCCCGCCGCGGGACTTGGTTCTTCCAAGAAGGCTCGAATCTGAGGCCATGTGAGGAGAACCTCGCCGCTCAGTTGGAAGAGGTATGCTTCGGACTGGCTAAGAGACGGCATGTCGCTAAAATTCTACAAAGGGCTATCTCAAGATGAAGCCGTGGCTTCAGCCAGGTATGTAAGCTCATGCTGTTGAACCAGCCCAGAGACTGAACCAATCCCAGTACGATCTCGAAGTCAATCAGCTGCAAAGGACCCTGGTTCAGAGACCCCGGCGGACAATGCCAAGGACGTCACTGTCGCAACCGCCTCAGCTTCCAAACCGACCCTGGAAGCTTCCTCCAAAGCCTCGGCAACTTCACAACCTGGCCCTCAACCACAGCCCTATCGACTATTCGGCGCATACATGAGCAATGTGGCTACCTATCAAGACGCCAATACCGCCTGGCTCTCAACCGATGGTGTGCTATCGTGGGTCACGACTACGGTTTATGAAAGATTCGCTGGCGGCGGTTACATGAGCGGCGTCAAGCTGATTCGAGGCTACACGGAGCCCAGAAAGACGAAAGAGAAAGAGAAGGAGAAGGATGACAAAGACAAAGATCAAGCACCCTTGTCACAGAACCTCCCTGGCCTAGATGAGCGGCAGCAGAAGCTTCTGAAACGGAGATCAGCGCCCCCGACAACGAGGGACTCAACCGACAACGCAACATATACCAGCGACGCGGCGTCGAATGAGGCAGAGAGCCGGCATGCGACACTTCAGCGACAGATTTCGTCGCTTCTTGAGAGCGAGGGCAAAACTACAGCCGAAACAGAGGAAGAAATCCGGAAACGGGACGAGCAAGAAATCCAGGACGACTACAATGCGCAAGTTGGCGAGACACAGGGCCGCGAGATTGAGCACCTGGTGCTCGTTACACACGGAATAGGCCAACGCCTTGGTCTTCGGTAGGTAAAGACTAAAGCTGCCCAGGAGGACGCTGCTGACAAAGGTCCAGAATGGAGAGCGTCAATTTTGTCCACGACGTGAACATATTGCGCAAGACGATCAAGTCCGTCTATACGAACTCGGCCGATCTGAAAGCCCTGAATTCAGAGCTTGGCGCTGGACCCGGAAACTGTCGAGTGCAGGTCCTCCCGGTTTGCTGGCGGCATTTGATCGAGTTCCCGAGGCAGCGTCAAAAGAAAGGGGAACATGATCTTGGAGATATTGATGGGGAGGAGGACGACTGTGAGTAATTCTTGGATGGGAAGAGCCTTCTCGTGCTTACGATTGCGATAGATCCTTCTCTCAAGGACATCACCGTAGAAGGTGTCGCCTTTGCCAGGTCCCTGATCTCGGATCTCGCGCTGGACATCTTGCTCTATCAGAGCTCGTACCGGGAGGAAATCTCGCGAGTCGTCGTGGCAGAAACAAACCGGATCCTGAGGCTCTTCCGAGAAAGGAACCCCGAGTTCAAGGGCAAGGTACATCTCATGGGCCACTCGCTGGGGTCTGCCATCTTCTTCGACGTCTTGTGCCGGCAAAAAGAGCATTCCGATGAGCACAGACACCCGCTACGATTCTGGCCGTCTCAGAACCGACAGGAGAGCAAGCTCAAGGACCACGAGCTGCAATTTGACTTTGACGTGGACGACTTTTTCTGTCTGGGATCCCCAGTTGGCCTGTTCCAGATGCTCAAGGGGCGGTGCGTATCATGAATCACGAATGCCGGTCCCCGTCCGCTGACACAGTCGCAGGACGATTGCCGCGCGACACATGCCCCATGCTCTGCCGTCCCAGAGCCCGTTGCACCCCGATGAAATGAACGACCCTTTCCTCAACGCCCCGGCAGCTTCGACTGGCGATGAAATCTCACCCGCCAGCGGGCTGCCGTATTCGATATCATCACCGAAGGTTGCGCAGCTATTCAACATCTTCCACCCATCCGACCCCGTAAGCTATCGCATGGAGCCCTTAATCTCTTCGGCAATGGCGGCTCTGAAGCCGCAGCTACTGCCGTATACCAAGAGGGGCATATTTGGGAATGTCGCACCGCAGGGCCTGACGGGTATCGGGGCCAAGGTCGGCCAAAGCGTCAGCGGCTTGTGGTCGAGTCTGAGTGCCGGCATCGCGAGCAACCTCCTCAACCGCAGCCTCGGGCTGACAAACGAGGAGGTTGCCCGGCTAGCGGCTGAACAACACATGCCTGGGGCAGAGAACAAGCCACCACAGGACGCGGGATCGGAGGACAAGGCGGACGAGCGGGAGCAGCAGCTTGCTGACTCGGCGACGGCGGGGCTGCAGAACGTGACGCTCATTGACGATGAGATCGAAACGCTATTCTCGACGTTCCAGAAGAAGCGCGGAACACTCTCGCAGGAAGACGAGGCGACAAAGACTAACGAAGAGAGCCGCAGGGCGAGGAAACTGCGCGCCGAAGAGACCAAAGTGCGTGCGTTGAACCGGAACGGGAGGGTGGACTACAGTATTCAAGAGTAAGCGCACATTTGACTCTATGGGAGTAGCATTACTGACTTGTGCACAGGAGTGCCCTCGACTTTAACCCGATCAACACCATCGCGTCCCACATGGGGTATTGGGCGGACGAGGATGTCAACCATTTTGTGCTATCGCAGCTACTGTCCAATCGGATGAAGAGGAAAAGGGAGCAATAGAGGAGGTGACAAGGGCATTTATTGCTACATAACTACAATGTCGTTGCTTCCTGCAAGCGGCCCAACACCTCGACGACCTCAATGTAGAATGTCTGCACTACGCGCTCAGACTCTATGTCAAAATGTCCGTTCAGACACTTGACCGCCGCATCGCGATACTCGGTGCCCATGAAATGAGCCAGCCAGTCCGTCGACTTGTCCAGCAGAGCCTGTCGGAACCTGTCGGGATCCATACCGTCCCTATACAGTTTCCAAGCTGGTCGCCACAGGGCGAGCTCCAGCAACAGCACGCCCAGGCTGTAAATGTCGAAAGCACGGCGATAACCCTCATTCGGGCTACCCTGGGCAGAGGGATGACGGTACACATTGAAGCGCGCACTCTGCCCCGGCTTCTCGGAGGACTCCTCGACGGCGTCTGGACGGGAGAAGTCGAACCCGACGAGATACGGGCGGGACCAGACGGGGCGCCCATCGGTGAGCACGGGGAAGAGCACGTTTTGGCTCCGGATGCTCTTGTGAAGCCACGACACGGTGTGGAGGACGGAGAGAGAAAGGGCGAGGCTGTAGCACGTCTGGTAGCGCTCCTCGAGCGTCGGCAGGTACTCGGGAGAGGGCTCGTCCAGCAGCGCCTTGAGGGACAGCATCATGGGCCGCTTGGGCCACGGATCCGTGGCGATGCTGCCAGTGAGCGGCATGCGGAAGACGAAGCCAAACGAGCTCCGCTCGGGGTCGTCGAAGAAGCCGAGGCACCTCAGCGTCAGGAGCTCGTCGGGCTTGGTGTCCGCGCCGAGCAGCTGGGCGATGTTGTAGATGCGCCCCGTGAGCTCGATGCTCTTCTTGCCGACCCAGCTCGCGTCGTACTTTTTCCACTCGACCACAACGGGCTGACCGCCGTCCAGGGTGCCGAAGCTGCGGAAGCCGGCGGTGGCCTCGTCGCTGGTCTTGATCTGCACGCGGGACGCCTTGATGGAGAGGTTGGCCGCAGCGGGCCGATGGATGAAGTTGTCTACGCGCTGGCTGAGGTCTTGGTTCAGCTGTTGGCCTAGGCTGCGGAGGCGGATGGTCTTGGTGTATGTCGACGACGCGGATATCTGCTGCCTTTCCGACTCGGGGGCGTCTTCGTCGAGGTCCTCCATGGACAGGATCACCTGGGACGCATCGATGTTAGGCGTCCTCGGCGGGAGGAGCCGATAGAGGCCAGCAAGGAGAGAGTTGAGATGCTCCAGTGCCCTCTCGCTCTTGGAGGCCTTCCCGTTGGCCCAGCCGAGACGCTCCAGTACCGCCGCCGGCCCCTTGGCGGAAGAGACCGCCTCCCGCAGCGGTTCCAGGCCCTCGAGGAGCCTTCTCACGGCGCCGAGCGCCTCCGTGATGGCGGCCTCGTTCTGCCGGACCCAGCGGTGCTTCCGGCGCGCTGCCTGCCCGGCGGGAAAGGAGAGCCAGTCGCGCTCCCACTGCTCGAGCAGGGCGCACTGGAGGACGAGCTTGGCGCGCAGGAGGCCGAGGTGGCCGTCGAGGGCGCGCAGGGAGCGCCAGAGCCCGTAGAGGCGTGTGCAGGCGGACAGGACGTCGAGGACGCCGCTGAAGGCACCGATGCCGAGGCCGGCGGCGCCGATCTGGAAGCCGAGCTCGTCGAGGCTGGATGTCATGACGATGGATCAGGGACTTGACCCGCTACGGGATCGGAGGGCGACGAATGTCGATCGACCTTTATATGAAGCAGTGTAATCAACAACGCCTAGGCTCGATGAGTGTGTGGAGTTGAGCTGTTTAGCTCGCACAAGGGGGCTGACGCTGCAGCTTACATGCAGGTGGCGATGAGGCGCGGGGCTTGGGAGCACGAGCACGACCTCGTGACTTGTTGAAACAACTCATCAAACTCCCCGTCTCATTGTTGCCATCAGCTGAATCCTGTGAACTGCCAATGACGCCGTGCTCGTGGCATGGACCGGTCGTCGATACGCACCTTTCGGCGGCATCTCCCCTCCGCCGCCCGCGATGAAGCCCCAGGCAAACACCCCGACGATGCAGACGTCGATCCCGCGGCAGCGAGCTCGCGCTGTCCGCACTTCGCCGGGTTCCTGAGCGTGTGCCTGGCCGGCGACGCGGAGCTCGGCCTCCACCCCTTCGTCACCAACGTGCTCCCCGACTTCGAAGACGTGACCCTCGGCGGCGGCTCCTTTGACGTGCGGCAGGTCAAGACGTCGTCGTTCCTCACCGGCCTGGGCGGCGACGTCTTCAAGGGGCGCGAGATCGTCGTGGTGAAGCACCCGCGGGCGAGTGCGGACGGGAGCGGAAACGCAGACTGCTTCGCCGACATCGCCACGGAGCTGCAGGTCTTGCGGCACCCGCCGCTCCGGGCGCACGAGAACATCATCAAACTCCTACACGTCATGTACCATGACGCGGGCGAGGGGGCCGCCCCGGACGAGCCTCGCATCCTGCCGGCCCTGATCCTCGAGTATGCCGAGTACGGGAGCCTGAAGGCGTTCCAGGCCATGGGCCACGCGCGCTCCCTGCCCGACCAGATTAGGGTCGCGCTGGACGCGGCCAGCGGGTTGCAGGCGCTGCACGAGGCCGGCATGATCCACGGCGACGTCAAGCCCTCCAACTTCCTCGTCTGCAGGCACGCCACGCGCGGCTTCGTCGTCAAGCTCGCCGACTTTGGCTTCTCGCTGTCTGTCGAGGACGGGCGCCTGATCGGCCACTCGCAGATGTTCTGCGCGCCGGAGTCGTACCGAGGGGATCTCGCGCGGGAGCATCTCCGGCAGCTGGACGTCTACAGCTACGGCCTGACGCTGCTCACGATTCTGGAGTCGGGGAGCACGTTTTACGATAACCTCCCGGCCGACGGCTTGGAGGAGAATGTGCGCAAGATGAAGGTGTCGAACCTGATGTGCACCCTCATACCGCTCCGGGTGCTCAGCAATAGCCGGAATGACGGACTGCCCATGGCCATCCTCTGCAAGATCTTCTTTTACGCGCTGCAATGCTCGCCCACGGAGAGGTTTCGGGACATGAATCGCATCATCCTTCTTCTTCGCCTTGTTGAGCTCATCACCACGCCGCTGCAGTCTGATGCCTCCTCCGTCACTTCGGAAAAGATACCCCCGGCAGTCGACATGGTCGTCAACTTGACCATTGGCGGCGGCGGAGCCACGTCGGAGCCGTCCGGGGCGATTCAGCAGGGATACTCCGACTGCCTTGAGACCGCCCTCGAGGTTCTGCTTGCCCTCCCTGGGGAGGACGTGGTGCAGATGCCGCTGGCAGAGTGTACAGTGCTCCAGAATCTGTGCGCCCGGATTGCGCAGATGCTCCTCTACTTGGACAAGCAGGTGACCGACTCACGGCAGAACCCCCTTGGCGATGCGCTGCACCAGACGCTTGGGGAGAGGACTATGACAGGGCTGTTTGCATCCTGCGGAGATGCCGAGAACAAGTCAGACGTCGTGGAGTTTCCTACAAAAAGGGCGTTTACGTTTCTGGTCGACTTGATCGGCCTGATGCCCGAGCCTTT
Source organism: Tolypocladium nubicola (assembly GCA_024340505.1). Classification (NCBI taxonomy): domain Eukaryota; kingdom Fungi; phylum Ascomycota; class Sordariomycetes; order Hypocreales; family Ophiocordycipitaceae; genus Tolypocladium; species Tolypocladium nubicola. Next base: position 35,419 of record JALHCA010000089.1, read on the forward strand.
TGTTGCTGGGCGGGAAGATGCTCCTGTGGGGGCAGAGGAGGCAAGGTATCTTGCCCTACCCCGGTGACTTCTTGTTGCTCATGTCATTGACGCACCCAAGCCCCAAGGAAAGCCTCCATCTCAGCCGATACCTCGACTTCATACCCGATGTAGGTTTTGTCTCTTCATCAAGCTAGCGCGAAGATGTCAGCTGATGCAGGATTCAGCTCCATGAATCGTACAACATTGTCCGCAAGATGCCCTGGCTAGTCCAAATAGATGCCATGCAGAGTCTCCAGGAGGTATACCGGAAGGCCACTGATCGCGCAATCAAAGCCTCCGCCGCGATCAACCTCTCGGTCGCCTATACCAACGGGATTGGTGTAGACCATGACATGGCGAAGGCGCAGAACTTCATGTATCAGGCCGCAGAGCTTGGTCTTGAAAAGGCTCAGACGCTATTCATCAATATATTTGCTCCTTCGGTGACAGCTTCAGAACTACCGGAGACTGGTGTCTGGATATCGTGGTTGGAGGCCTCCGCCTCGGCGGGCAACCCGGCGGCACTCGACCGGCTCAAAACCATCTCGACGTCAAGCTGGTCACGCATCTGCAGGAACAGGAAGAACGAGGAATTGGGACAAGCTGGAATCAAGTTGAGTGAATGGGACCCGCCGTCGTTGCCCCTAAGCGCGGAGGTCCTGTCAGCTCCAAGCCTGGAGCTGCTCTTCTGGGCAATTGTGGAAGACCATCCGGATGCGGTGGAGGCCTGCATTCGGGGGCGTTCAGATCTCTTGGAACGTCAAGTTGGAACTGTAGGCGAATTCCCTTTGCTTGCTGCCTGCAGACTCTCCCGGACATCAATTGCCAAGCTTATGATCGAGAGACAAGACGACGTGGCGTTGAGTGACGGGTCAGGGGTCACCCCGTTGCACTGGCTGTGCTCTTTTCCAGCTGGGGACGTGCAGGAAATGGCAACACTGCTCCAACAAAAAGGTGCAAACGTGAATGCGACTGCAGTGTCCTTGGAGCGGTCTCAGTACGGAGTCAAGGTGAAGGCGCCGACCGAGCCACTCATCTGCACGCCTTTGCATTGGGCTATCTTGTCGAACAACCTGCCGGCAGTTGACGCGCTTCTCAAGATCGGCGCCGACCTCATGTTCTGCGCGGATGTTGAGATGGGCGAATCGACGAATATGTCGCCTCTGGAGCTCGCCTGCAGACTCTGCCACTCTGCGATAGTTTGCAGGCTCGTCCAGGAGCCCGAGGTTCGCCAGGCACTGCAGACGCCGAAGCCAATGATAGAGGGCCGGCCGGTCATGACGCGCCCCCTTTTCACATCTCTGCAGGGCTTTTCGCGATGGACGAGACTCGTGGCAAACGGCCCAGCCTGGAGTGAAGAGGTGCGCAGGACGATCGCGACGCTCGTTGACAATGGGTCGCCGACGAATGCGGTGCTGGAGATGCAGGGCATCAAGATGCCCGCTGTCTTCGCCGTGGCATACCACCAGTGCCCTGCCGAGGTCATGGTGGCCGGCCTGCAGAACGGATTTGCCAACGAGATCGACCTCATACCGAACAAGGACGGCAAGGGCGATAACGCGCTGTTCATGGCCATCAACCACCAGGACCACGCCATGGTGCGCGCGCTGCTCGATGCGGGAGCCAGCACGAGCGTTCTCGACCAGCACGGCACCCAACCCCTGGAGAGGGCGGCCAAGGAGTCGGACGACGTGTTCTTCGCGCGCAGCATCCTGGAGACGGGTGTTCCCGTGAACTCGACCGACACGATCGGTGCTTTCGGGATGGCCGTGTACAGCGGGAACCTGACGGTGGCTCGGTATTTGTTCGACAAAGGGGCTGAGCGCGATAGAATTCTCCCCGACCACAGGACCATCCTCGGGGTCATGATCCAGCTTCACACGAGAAACTCGCTCGAGAGGATTAAGTTCCTGCTCAGTCTCCCCGATCGAGGGGGTTCAGACGGCTTCATCGTATCCTACGCTCCCGGTAAACCCATGTCAGCATTGCACTTGGCTGCCCTACGCGGCATACAAGCGGATTCGTCAGCAGACCAAGCAGATATTACGCACATCATCGTCGCCAGACTGCTCGAAAAGTACGACAGCAAAGACTACATCAATAGCGTGGACGCCTCGGACGGGACGACAGCACTCATGGTGGCGGCCGCCCTGGGAAATCACCGCGTCGTCAAGAGGCTGCTCGAGAAAGGCGCTGATATACACATGGTGGACAGCAAGGGGCGGACGGCGCTGGATCTCGTGCGGGAGCGGTATCTGCACCCTGAGGCGTCGCTGGCTCTTGCACAGAGCGAGGGCGGAGGTGCCGGTATGAACGCGGCGACGGCCGCGAGGATGCTGAGGAAGGTGAAGGAGAATACGACGGAGCTGGTTGTCCTTTTGGTGTCGTATGGTGCGACGGGGGAGGAGGGCGGGTTCCCTGCGTGGTTCCGTGGCGAGGAGATGAGGTTGACGCCGGCCGTGTAGATGTCGTCGTCGGTGGATTTCATACCACTCGACGAGTGAGGCTTCGGAGGAAAAGGTCACTGGTAATTTGAGAATGCTGTTTCTTAATCGAGGAGCTCTGCCTTCAGGGTCTGTCTGCGTTCTGCAAGAAACAGTTCCCGTACTGGTTATCTCCGGCGCAGGAGAGGCTTGGAGGTTGGTGATGTACTACTTCGAAGTACGGATGGAGACACTGAGTAGAATGGTGGGGTCCGGGTCGTACCCCACCAAACAACCCTGTCGCAGCCCGCCGCCGCTGATCGCAAAATCCGTCCCGCGACCCTCCAAAATTCTGGTCTTTCAGTCTTGCAAGCGCAACAACGCCGCAATCATCGCACAGTCTGTTCAACGGAGCCTCCGCCCCTGTCATGTTGGCCGCGTCTGCCGAGCAGCGATCGCGAGCAGCGAGCTTCGGCTTCTTCTGACCCTGGCCTCGTCACCCACCGCGACCGCGAGCCCCCGCGCATACCGTCGACGTGAACGACACGCCGCGACGAGCTGCCAGTCTCCGGCTGGAGCGGCGACGCCATGGCCAACTCGACCGATAGCCCCGTCAAGCAGCAGCTGGTCGACAAGCTGCCCAAGCGCTTCAAGGGCATCAAGTTCGGGATCCAGTGAGTGCTCGGCTGGTCGAAGGCCCCGGAGATGACTCCGTGCTGACTCGGCGCCTGCCAGGTCCAACCAAGACATCGCCAACCAAGCCGTCCTCGAAGTGTCCGACCGACTCCTCTATGATATTGAAAACAACCGCGCGCCGTACCGCCATGGACCCCTCGACCCTCGATTGGTAAGAGCAGCGTGTCGTCTCTGCGCCGACGTGCCTTCTAACGGGTCACGCGCTTCATAGGGTACCTCGAGCAAGATTGGCAAATGCGCCACCTGTCAAGACTCTCTCCAGAACTGCACCGGCCACTTTGGCCATGTCAGGCTGCCCCTGCCGGCGTTCCACATCGGCTACCTGCGATTCATCATGTCCATTCTGCAGGACATCTGCAAGGTGCGCCGCCCATGCCCTTGCAGCGATGCGCCAGACTCCGCTAACGTATCCCCAGGACTGTAGCCGAGTGCTGCTTGAAGAGCCCGATCGGCGGGCGTTTTTGAAGGAGCTGCGACGACCCATCGATAACCTCCGCCGGACCCAGATCTGCAAGAGGATCAACGAGCAGTGTCGCAAGGCCAAGACCTGCCCCTACTGTGGCTCTATCAACGGCCAGATTCGCAAGATAGGCGTCCTCAAGCTTGCCCACGACAAGTTCGTCTCCTTTAACAAGTCGACGTCTGTCAAAAAGGTTCCCCCGGAGAGCAAGGTCAAGTTCGACAACTCCTTCAACGATGCCAAGCAGGCAAACCCCGAGCTGGAGAAGCACCTCCGGAAGGCCATGGAAGACCTTAACCCGCTGCGGGTTCTCAACCTGTTCAAACTCATCACCCCCACCGACTGCGAGCTGCTCGGTCTCGATCACACAGATGGCCGCCCGGAAATGTTCATCTGGCAGTTTGTGCCGGCTCCTCCTGTGTGCATCAGGCCCTCTGTTGCCCAAGACAACGCCAGTACGGAGGATGATATCACCACCAAGCTCGCCGATATTGTTTGGGTCAGTGGCATGATACGATCTGCACTACAAAAAGGCTCGCCCGTCCAGACCATCATGGAACAATGGGAATATCTCCAGACCCAGATTGCCATGTACGTCAACAGCGACGTCCCGGGCCTCCAGCAACCCGGTTTCGGCAAGACTACCAGAGGTTTCTGTCAACGGTTAAAGGGAAAGCAAGGCCGCTTCCGTGGCAACCTGTCCGGCAAGCGAGTCGACTTCTCTGGCCGTACCGTCATCTCGCCTGATCCAAACCTCGGGATCGACCAAGTCGCCGTCCCGATTCTCGTCGCAAAGAACCTCACGTACCCCGAAAGGGTCAACCGGCAAAACATCGACAAGCTCCGCCAGTGCGTCAAGAACGGCTGCGACATCTGGCCCGGTGCGCAGGCCGTGCTGAAGAAGGAAGAGGATACGCACTTCAGGTACAACCTGAAGTGGGCCAACAGGGAGAATGCCGCGCGCCAACTCGCCTTCGGCGACGTTGTCGAGCGGCATCTCGAAGACGGCGATGTTGTGCTGTTCAACCGCCAGCCGTCGCTGCACAAGCTCAGTATCATGAGCCATCTTGTCAAGGTCCGACCCTGGAGGACATTTCGACTCAACGAATGTGTGTGCAACCCCTATAACGCCGACTTTGACGGCGACGAAATGAATCTCCACGTCCCGCAGACCGAGGAGGCCAGAGCCGAGGCCATCAACCTCATGGGCGTCAAGAACAATCTCGCGACCCCCAAGAACGGCGAGCCGATCATCGCCGCGACGCAGGACTTCATCACAGCTGCCTTTTTGCTCAGCAGCAAGGACAACTTCTTCGACCGAAAAACATTCACGTTCATCTGCATGCACATGATGGATGGCAAGACGAAGCTGGACGTGCCCCCGCCGGCCATCCTTGCCCCCCAGTGTCTGTGGACGGGTAAGCAAGTATTCAGCGTGCTGATGCGCCCCAACAAGGATTCGCCCGTCAAGATCAACCTGGATGCAAAGTGCCGAGCCTACAAGGCACGGCCGGGCCAATGCCCTGACATGGACCCCAACGACGGGTGGCTCGTCGTCCGAAACTCCGAGGTGATGTGTGGTCGCATGGACAAGTCTACAGTCGGAGCCGGCAAGAAGGACTCTATTTTCTACGTCATCCTTCGCGACTTTGGACCCGATGAAGCCGTCGTGGCAATGAACCGGCTGGCGAAGCTTTGCGCGAGACAGCTCACGAACAGAGGGTTCTCCATTGGCGTGGGTGATGTGTTCCCGACGGCAGCTCTGAATTCCGAAAAGGATAGCCTCGTCTCTACCGCATACAAGCAGTGCGACGAGCTCATCGAGACGTTCAAGCAGGGCAGGCTCGACAAGGCCCCTGGCTGCAACATGGAGGAGACTCTGGAGAACTCAATCTCTGGCATCCTGAGCAAAGTCCGACAGCAGGCCGGTACATACTGTATCGACACCCTGAGCCGCAACAACGCCCCGCTGATCATGGCCAAGTCCGGATCCAAGGGTTCGGACATCAACGTCGCCCAGATGGTGGCTGTCGTCGGGCAGCAGATTATCGGAGGACAGCGAGTGCCGGATGGGTTCCAGGACCGAAGTCTGCCGCACTTTCACAAGAATGCTCGTCAGCCCCCCTCCAAGGGTTTCGTCAAGAACAGCTTCTACTCGGGCCTCTTGCCTACCGAGTTCCTGTTCCACGCCATCTCTGGTCGAGAAGGCCTGGTCGATACAGCTGTCAAGACGGCAGAGACTGGCTACATGTCGCGACGATTGATGAAGTCTCTGGAAGATCTCTCGACGCAGTATGACGACACTGTCAGGACATCAGGCGGCGGCATCGTGCAGTTCCAGTTCGGTGCCGACAAGCTTGACCCCGTGGACATGGAAGGCTCTGCGGAGCCGGTCCATTTCGTGCGTACCTGGAGCCATGCTGAGAATCTTACGTGGGACAACAACGAGCCCTCAATGACGCCGGATGGGATCAGAGAGTTCTGCGACTCTATGCTTGAGGCTGAGCGCAAACGACTACCAAGGAAGGGCCTGCTCGGCGAGGAGCTGGAATACGACGACGGGACCGACTACGGCATCGACGAGCACGAGAGCGCCCGAAGATTCCTCAAGACAATTGAAGGCTATTGCGAGGATCTGGCCTCGAAGCTCGAGCGTGTCCGGAAGCTGGCCGGGTTCGAGGGCGATAAGATGCTCCGGCCAACGGCGCAGGCGCACGCCGACCGAACAGCCAAGGTGAGCGCGACGACTCTGCGGCTGTTCATCAAGATGTGCCTCGAAAAGTACAAGAAAGCGCACGTCGAGCCAGGGCACGCCGTGGGCGCCGTCGGTGCTCAGTCCATCGGCGAGCCCGGTACGCAGATGACGCTCAAGACTTTCCATTTTGCTGGTGTCGCCGGTATGAGTATCACGCAGGGTGTGCCGCGAATCAAGGAAATCATCAACGCCTCCAAGAACATCAGCACGCCCGTCATCACGTGCCCACTGCTCAACGACGCGCAGATCGAGGCCGCCAGGGTGGTCAAGGGGCGCATTGAGAAGACGTACGTGTCAGATGTCCTGCATTACGTCGAAGACGAGTGGCGTGCCGACGAAGGAAACGTCGTGCTTCAAATTGACAAAACCGCGCTCTCTGACATGCACCTGGGCGTCGGCATCTACGACATCGCAGAGGCCATCTGCAAACAGCGAAAGTTGAAGCTGTCACGAGAGGACCTGTCCATCTATGGTGAGAGAATCGTCATCCGTGTCCGCGACGCGAGCGAGATGCCAGCCAAGAGGGGGGCCAGGAGCAAGTCGGCGGCGGAGGAGAGCGGAGACATGCTGCTGCGAGCGAATTTCCTCCGCCGCGGGCTGCCTTTGGTACCCATCTCGGGCTACCCGGAGGCCACGCGAGCCATTATCCAGACATCGGAGCAGAATACGCACGCCGTGCTGGTGGAAGGCTACGGCCTGCGGGAGTGCATGACCACGGAGGGCGTGATTGGCACCAAGACGCGGTCAAACAATGTCATGGAGTGCCGCGACATCCTCGGCATCGAGGCGGCCCGGACGACCATTGCCAACGAAATCGGCGAGGTGATGGGAGACATGGGAATCGACCCTCGTCACATGCAGCTGCTGGCCGACGTGATGACGTACAAGGGCGAGGTGCTGGGCATCACGCGATTCGGTCTGTCCAAGATGCGAGACAGCGTGCTGCAGCTGGCTTCTTTCGAGAAGACGCCAGATCACCTGTTTGACGCGGCGGCGGGGATGAAGACGGATCAGATTGAGGGCGTGAGCGAATGCATCATCATGGGGCAGACGATGACGGTGGGAACCGGCGCGTTCCAGATTGTACGGCGGCTGGGGATCCAGCCTGGGCAGCTGACGCAGAAAAAGACGCTGTTTGAGGACTCGTGGGCAGAGGAGGTGGCTAGGAAGAAGAAGACGCGGCGGAGGGAGTAGAGAAAAAGACGTTGAGGCTGGGGACAGGGGTAGCCAATACATGAAGTGAAGATTACGAGTAAACAGGGTGATGTATTGACAATGAAGTGAAGATAAATACGAGGGTGACGCGTCGGCGATGAAGATTAAACGGTAGTGAGAAGAGCGAAGTATTATGATGCAGAGATTTTTTGTCTGCTCTTCGTTTATGACTGGGCCTCCTCATCCGCCCTCTCCCTCGCCTCCTGGTCCCTCTCATGGTTCTTGAACACGGCCAGCAGCCCCAAGTCATACGACGCCTTGAGTGAACCTGCGCAGACGAAGCTCACCCAGAAGAGGCCGTGGCTGGCGAGCACACCCGTGATCAGCGGGCCGAGGCTCTGGGCGGTGGTCTTGACGACGTTGACGGCGCCCATGACGGCGGTGCGCTCGGCGGGGAGGAGGACGGCGGCGAGGAAGGCGGAGCGCGGAGCGACGTCCATGGACTGGGTGCAAGCGCGGAGGACGAGGAAGAGCAGGGAGAGGGGGAGGGACTGGGGGATGGGGATGAGGGCGAGGAAGATGGCCGAGGGGAGGTGGGTGAAGACCATGGTCTAAGGCGCCAGTCAGCTTCCCTCGACCCCATAGAGATATGCGGACGCTAGGGGACACGGGGAGCATACCTTGACGTTGCCGAGGCGCTTGGCCAGGGACGAGGCGACGATGACGGAGGCGGCGGAGATGATGCTCGTGGTGAAGAAGACGGATCCGAGCCTGCCTTCCTCGAGGCCGTAGCGGTCGCGGAAGAAGAATGTCACCCAGGATCTGTCACGGTTAGCAGTGCCATAAGAGACGGTGGAAGGATACCGACAGAGGCGCGAGACCCGAGGCAAAGGAGTCGAGGGCAAAGAGGACGCAGAGCGTGGCGGTTATGCCCTTGCTCTCGGCGCTGAGCTCGGGCAGCAGGGCCGTCCACCACTTGGCCCCGTTCTTCGTCTGTGGTGCAGGGTCTTGTTCCCCATCCAGGAGAGGCGTGGTCTCCGTCGTTGTCGCTGCCGGAGGCTTCTCATCTGCCTCGACGGCCGGCGATAGAGCCAGGGTGAGCATCAGCTTGACCAGCCCCAGGACCGCATAGGCGACAAACGTCGCGCGGTACGCCGCCAGCAGCGACCAGCCCAGGTTCGCACGCAGCGCGGCAACCGCCCAGCCGCACACCATCATCCCGCAGGCCGTGCCCGCCGTGCCCGCGAGGCTATACCAGGCGTACACATGGCTCCTCTCCGCCCTGGCCGTGAGGTGCGCCACGACGCTCTCCTCGACGGCGCGGAAGGGCCCGATCTCGTTGCCGCTCGGGCTGACGACGCCGAGCACGGCGGCGGCCAGCAGCAGCCAGTAGCTGGACGCGCAGGCGAAGACGACGCCGCTGGCGGCCATGAGCGCGGCGCCCGCGGCGAGGACGGCCCGGCGCCCGACGGCGTCGGCGACGAGCGTGAGCAGGAAGCTGATGCAGACGTCGCCGGCGAGGGTGAGCGTCATGAAGAGGCCGGCACGCGCGCGCGAGTGGCCGAGCGCCTGCAGGAAGGAGACGAGGACGAGCGTGGAGGAGCCGTAGGCGAAGAGGCGGACGAAGCGCTGCAGGCAGAGGAGCTTGACGTCGCGGGCGCAGCGGTGGAGGGTTGTGAGGCCGAGCTCGGCGAGGATGCGCCGGGGCAGGGAGGGCTGGGGGCCGTCCATTGGAGCGTCCATTGTGTAGATGGATGGGATGTGAGGGCGATGAGAAGAAGAAGAAGAAGAAGAAGAAGTTGATGGTTGAGAGTTGAAGAGTGCGTGTAAGTGAGGCCTCGGGTCTCCGAGCTAAATCCGGGTGCAAAAGAGCCCATTCTTAAGTTAATCCGCATTTGTTTACGTTGAACACGGCATTTCAAAAACAAAACTGAGTCTGGCGGCAAGGATACTAACTATGAACTATGCTCACACCAATTCACTGTCAACGTATCCAAGTCCCGTCGTGAGCCAGTGAATTGTCACACCTCAACAAACAAAGTCGAGCTTGGTAAGTTCTAGACAGGGTATGCCAAGACTAAAGTGGAGAGAATCCGTTTGCACAACCGGCCCCACATCCAAACCGCGGTGGTACGAAGTACTTCGTACGGGTAATCCATACAGTCATGGATACAATTTCTGTCTCAGCAAACGCCGCCCAGGCTCTCCAACGGTCAACTTGGCTCGAGGGTCTCTTGTGCGAACAAGTGATACGCCAGGAACTCTGCAGACCTCTTGCATGCGGCACATGAAACATCTCAACGAACAGGTTGGCGCCGTCATTGGCGGGGAGTGCGTGAAGATCTTAAGCGCCTGGATGCCCGGCCGCAGGTTGGCGCAGCCACCTCCATACTCCGCCCTGGGTCCGGGAATAGGCCAAAAGCATGAAGTGCTGTGCTTCATTGGAAAAGAAACACCCAAAAGCATGTGGATCTTGGTCTGTATGAATGAACACGCTCCCTGTATGGATTTGGTTTGAGGCCAGAGGAGTGTGACGAAACAAACCCTCGCCGACATGGTTTGAGATGCCATGCAGGTTCGCGCCGGGCGACCTTTTGAGTCGGCAGCTTGCCGCGCGCAGACTCTTTTTAGCCAACATCCCCCCGATGCTGGCTGAAGAAGGGATGAAGTCACTTCGCCAGGCAGCTGCTGAAAAGCTTCAACAGTCCCGTGCTTCTGAGACACTATTCTTGCTCACCAGACTGCAACATTTTCTCAGCATTCACTACCAGCAGCGAAACCAAGGGTTTTACTCGCTTTTCTTCTCATCAAACTGCCTTCAAACCTATTCACTTGCTTGCATCGCTCCTCAGCTATGCCTCAATCTGTCCGTGCAGAACTGCATGAGCTGAACCGGGCTCTCACGCCGCTCAACAGCCGCATGCAGATGCTTCAGCAACAGCACTCTGATGCCAAGGCATACTTGCAGCGCTGCCTGGCAGACAACCGGCCTAATAAGACCAGTAAGTTATCTCATGACCAAAACCGGGAACTCATAGGGGTAACACCTTGTCTTTCGCAGTCAAGAATGCCAGTCAGGACATCGCAAAGTGGGAGAGAAACATTGAGGAAGTTGGGTTTCGAATTGACGATATTGTGTCGTCCATTAAGGAGTGCCACAGAAAGTTGGACGACGAGGCACGGGTCGCCCAAGCTTTTGGTGGTCGCATGCCGGGCGAGGTCGCTGAGTGAATCGGGTACTACACAAACGAACCTCGTCACCAGAGGCGCTGGTGAGCCTTTCAGATGGCGGGAGAACGCGAGCGAAGGATATGGACAGGGATGAGCTCTGGGTTTGGCTATGACTTCCGGAGTGTAATCCAGGCGCTATCGTTTCCGATCTTCTTGGATACCTCGGCTTGTCAAAAGATTTAGCCAGTTGCATGTACGGATTACTTCGTACGGGGTACAACAAACAATGTGATGAAGTGGGCGATTTTCTCAGCTGATACGAAGTAACAACGGGTTGAGTGGGGTGGATCCCCGACTCACAGTACATGATGGGGCGGGACTCGGGAGTGACTCAGCCAGCGGCTCCTTATCTAGATAAAGAATCGAACCCCGCCACAAGCTCCAAGACCCTCCCTTCATTCGAAAGTGTTGCCTAACCTTGTCTTCACCATTATACCACCTCTTGCCGAAGTAACCCTGTGCTAGGAGAACCAAATATTCTTCAACATGGCGGACGCAGTGGCCGAGGTCACTCAAGCGACGCTGAAGCTTGTGCTGGACGAGGAGACGGGAGAAATGGTGACGAGGAACGAGCTAAAGAAGCGAATGCAGAAGCGGGTGAGGAAGGCAGCTCAAGCAGAGGCACGCGCAAAGGGCGCCACCGAAAAGCCCAAAGCCAGCGGCGGTGACGCTCAAAGGCCGAAGCCGAATGCGAAGGCAGATGATACCACAACCGTTGACCCAGATGCCATGTTCAAGCAAGGATTTCTCGCCGATGTCTTCGAGCAACGCCCAACCAAGCCTGTGGTGACTCGTTTCCCCCCCGAACCAAATGGCTACCTACACCTGGGACATGCCAAAGCGATTGCAATTGATTTTGGGTTTGCACGATACCATGGAGGCACAACGGTAAAGTTGCATTCTGAATTGTATCTTCGGTCGGGGCGATATGCTAACCAGTGGCAGATTCTGAGGTAGCTCGATCACTCGCTCGCTCGAAAATTGACCACCCAAACTGATACCTGTCACAGGTTCGACGATACAAACCCTGACCAAGAGGAGGAAGTATACTTTGAATGGATTATCAAGATCATCAAGTGGCTTGGTACGTTCGCTGCCGCTATCTTCGGCTCGAGAATCTGTACTGATGCCTTCGCCTGCTTTAGGATTCACTCCCGATGCCATCACCCATTCGAGCGACAACTTCCAGAAGCTGTATGAGTTGGCCAATGAGCTCATAAAGAAGGAAAAGGCGTATGTCTGCCACTGCAACGAAGACGAGATCAAGCTCCAGCGCGGTGGCAAGGAGGGCAAGGAGGGCCCCCGGTTCCGTTGCAAGCACGCCGAACAGAGCGTCGCCACGAACCTGGAAAAGTTCCGCGACATGCATGACGGCAAATACGAACCGCGATCGGCATTTTTGCGCATGAAGCAGGACATCACGAGCGGCAACCCCCAGATGTGGGACCTTGCCGCATATCGGATACCCAAGCAGCAGACACCGCACGTGCGGGCTCCAGACTGGAAGATCTTCCCGACGTATGACTTTACGCACTGTCTGTGTGATAGCTTCGAGGGCATCACGCACAGTCTCTGCACAACAGAATTTATTCTATCCAGGGAAAGCTACGAGTGGCTCAATAAATCCCTCGGCGTGTATGAACCCATGCAGCGAGAATTCGGTTAGTGCCCCATTATACATGAAGAGCGTAACTTCTGACATGCCTCGGCGGCCCAGGGCGCCTCAATGTGAGCGGCACCATCATGAGCAAGAGAGCGCTCAGGGAATTGGTAGAAGGAAAGATTGTTCGCGGGTGGGACGACCCTCGTCTGTACACGCTCATTGCCATCCGACGGAGAGGCGTGCCACCGGGAGCCATCCTCTCGTTCATCAACGAACTTGGCGTTACCACAGCCAGAACCATCATCCCCATCGCTCGTTTCGAGCAGTCTGTCCGGCGGTACCTGGAGCACACCGTCCCTCGCGTCATGCTTGTTCTTGACCCCGTCCCCGTCACGATCGAAGACCACGACGAGGCGATGGAGCTCGATGCGCCGTTCTCGACCAAGGACCCCGAGTTTGGCTCGCACAAAGTGCGTCTCACCAGGACTGTATACATCGACCGATCTGACTTCCGTGAGGAGGACAGCAAAGGATACTTCCGACTCGCACCGGGCAAGGCGGTCGGCCTCCTCCAGGCGCCGCACCCCATCAGGGCGACCTCGTTCTCCAAAGACGAAACGAGCGGGCTGGTCACCGCAATCAAGGCCGTCTTTGACAAGGGGTCCAAGCCAAAGACGTACATCCAGTGGGTACCAGAAGGATCGGCCACGGTTGAGGCTCGAGTCTACGGACCGCTGTTCAAGTCGGACGACCCCTCGGCCGTGGAAGGGGGGTTCCTGAACGACATCAACCCCAATAGCGAGGCTGTCTACAAAAATGCCATGATTGAAGCGGGGTTTGACGAGGTGCGGCGCAGAGCCCCGTGGCCGGCCACGGCGGGCGAAGAGACTGGGACGAGTGGTCCGGAAAGCGTGCGATTCCAGGCCATGCGCGTTGGTTATTTTGTGAGTCGCCGGTTACGTGGCTTTGCAGCTCGCAGACTGACTGAAGCAGGCGGTGGACTCGGACTCGACGGACGAGAAGGTTGTGCTGAACAGGATTGTGTCTCTGAAGGAAGACTCGGGGAAGAGTTAGACTACTACTTCGTGAGGAGTAGACTCATTAAGAATTTAGCACGAGCAATGCTCCTTTACCCCCTGGGCAATCGTCACTTTCCTCATTGCGCATGATGCTGCGAAGAGCTGAACCACCCAAGCCCGGTTCGCAGGGATATCCCGATGCAAACTAATTTAGTCCCACGCGCGAGCGCTGCAGTCTTTATCAAGTGACATACTCGTATGGCGGAGCTGGATCCGACAACATGGAGGTCGCCGCCAGCAGGGGTCGAGTCTCGCAGCTCTCACGCACCTTGCCGTTTACAGCATGATGCCGCGAGACGCCCAAAGTCCCGAAGCAGGAATCTGAACGCATTCGAGCCCTGGTGCCGTACTGAGGATATACATATAAATAGAGACGGACCCTTCAAGATTGAAAGAACATTCTTCTTCATGAACCTCAGAAACTGTCTTCGATCTCTTGCAGTTGCTTGCCATCCGTCACCATGGCTCAGCACCCCATCGACGCCTCCGTCGATGACACGCCGCCCCTGAGGCCAACCAAGATCTTCTTTCTTAACTCCTCGAGCGGCGACTTCTCCGACGAGCTGCGCGTCCTCGACCTGACCCCGCTCATCACCACGGCCGCCTACACGGGCACCATCACAGCCGCCTTCCGCAAGCACGTCGAGCGCGCCGCTAAAGCCAGCTGCAACGCTCGATCCGCCTGGGCTTTTGAGCTCACCCGCGGGGCCTTTTCCTCGAGCATGCAGATGCACGACGCCTCGGCCGGGGGCGCCCTCGTCGCGGAGCTGGACATGCCCGTCCTCAGGCGCTACGGCGCGTGGACGATGCGCTTCCCGTTGCGGTCGCCGCGCGGCCGCGAGGTCGAGGTGCGGCCCGTCAGCGTGTGGAGGAAGCAGGAGGCGTTTGTTGTGGATGGGGAGTCGTTCCTGTGGGACATGTCGGGTGGTGGGAGGCGCGGCGTGCTGGGAAAGGAGGTGAAGGGGCGGAGGGGGCCGGTGGCGGAGTTTGCGGCAAAGAGTTGGTTTGAGAATAGCTGTGTGTTGGTGCTGGATGGAGAGCAGGTGGATGAGGTAGCTGCGCTTGTGTCATGTGTTGCGGTGCTGAATAGGGATGTTTAGTGTTCATGTTGATATAGAGACGAAGCAACTCAGGTGTCGGTGGCTACAATATGAGGCTGCACCGGGCGTCGATGGAAGTTGTTCGTTCACAGCAATCATTATTAATTATGTCCCAGTCTTCATAAATTATTACCATCTTGCATTTCATAGATGCATAAACGCTCACTGCTCTCATGTACCGTTAAATAGTCGTCAAGTCGGCGCCCCAGACAACACTCACGCAAAGAGTCCGCACGAGCGAGGGTACACATCGCCCGTAAACAAGTTCTTGCGATCCTCAAACGCCTGGCCGGGCTTCTGGATGGTAAAGTTAAACGCCGACGGGCCCTGCCAGTCGCCCATGACGTTCCTCACGGGGTAGTACGCCCCGCCGACCAGGTTCACGTCAGTGCAGTTGATGCCGTTGATGAAGCCGGCGCCCGTGGACAGCGTCACCGGCTTGGCCGCGGGGTCCGCCCGCCCGGTGAGGCAGCTGAAGGCGTTGCCGTGGCCGAAGAAGACGTCGTTTTCGTTGTCCGCCGTGGTGCAGAGCGTGTATTTGCCCGTCGTCGGCGCGCGGTAGAACCCGTCGTACACGAGGGTGAAGTTGTTGGCGTCGACGACGATGCCGCCGTTGGTCTCCTTCGTCCAGCCGACGGCGTAGTCCGCCCCGGGGAGGTCCGCGCGGGGGAACACCCGCGGAAAGCCGGGGCCTGGGCCCGTGTCCTGTGGGAAGAAGGTGAGGTTGGTGAGGGCCGACTTGAGGGGCCTGAGGGCCTGCGTGATGTAGTACGAGGAGGGCGGGCCGCCCTGTCTACTGTAGTCGCCGAGAGGGTTCGCGTAGTACTCAATGTTGAGGCCAGAGGCGCGACAGAAGGGCTTGATCGCCGGGCATGGGCCACCGGGGGTCGGCTCGGGGTACGCCGTGGTCGTGGTAGACTTGGTAGTGGTAGGCTTGGTGGTCGGCCCACACGTCGCAGTCACAAGAGGAGTCTCGATGACGACTGTCACAGGGCCAGTGCAGGGCGTGATGGTGGTAGAGGTGGTGCCGGTGCCGACATAGGGGATGGTGATGGTCGTGGTTGAGCACGAGGGCGTCGGGGGATGCGGCTGCCTGTGGTCTTTACCCAGGCCCAGGCCAATGCCAATGTCGAGATCGAGGTCAAGAGCTGTAGCCCCACGGAGCAAGGCCGCGAGCGCAACCGCTGAGAGCTGGAGACGGAGCATTGCGAACGAAGCTCTGGGTGGACTACACTGATCTTGAGAAGCGTAGGCTGATGGCACACGGACCAGGTGAATGGCATAGACTCCCACTTATACAAACATTTAGTCCTTCGTACTTCGTATTATCCAGACTAAACCGCCCACGATGCCGAGTTCACCGGGATCTGGTCGTAAATGCATGTGGTGGGCAATATTGTCAGTGTGAGCGTAGATAAGATATGATAGTAGACGGGCTTAGTGGAGCATGTTTCCTTTTGCCTCGAAACATCGACAAATTCACAGCCAGCAGCCAATTGCGACATAACGGTCCCCCGGGGAGGCTACACGAGCTGCAAGCGAGCGCCGAATCACCGCCTGGCTTCCCGAGCCGTGTCTCACTCCCAGCTCGCAACAAGACATACCCGCGCCGTTCTGGACCGGAGGGCTGCGAGAGCGCTCGTTCGGGACATGATCGTCGGCCGTGCGTTTGTGGCGTGGCGGAAACGGGCCTTCCCGGGCCTGATGCTGGTGCGAGAAACGACGTGCATCGGGTCATCATAACTGCCGAATGGTTCCCTTTCGGCGTCGTTGCGCCTGCTTATTTGATTGTTCGAGAGATATCTCCCTTCTTAGGTACTCACTATTTCGTGCTACTCTATAGGTATGCCGTAGTGAGTTTACATAGTGATGCACCTCTAAAGGACGCCCCTTCTCTATACATGATTTATATAACAAATCACTTTCTATAGTGCCTTCTATATAGATAGTTTAATATGCCAAGGACTATTTCATATAACCCTATTATCTATTAATAGTTTATTTATTTATCTTATCTATGCCCTACGAAGAATCCATTCCTATATTTCCGTTTCTAGGCAACTCTATACTGGCCTTCTAGTTCCTTGAAATTTTTTTAGTAGCTGGAACACGCTGTTATACCTAGGATCCCGTGGAGAATAGGCATTACCGTAGTAATGCCGTCGAACCGGAATCGGTAGAACCAAATATAGAGGCGGCGATAGTAAGCAAGCCAGACTGGAGGAACTGAGCGACAGGAGCGTTCAGGAGACGTCGCGCTGGTTGGATGACGATTCTGAAGAGTCGAGGTGGCGGCGTAGGGATATGCACAGAACCAGTCCGGCAACAAGAGGCACCAACGACCAGTCACGACGGACGTTCCAAGTTCAAGAACCTTGGGCGGGCTGGATGAAAGGCGTAACTTTTGGGCCAACATTAGGGAGCGGGAGATTCTGGGGGTGGCCAGCGGATGGGACAGAGTCCTTTCGTCTCTTTCGTTCCTCGAGGCAACAGGCACTGAGACGGGTGGCGGGCTGCTGATGGATTGGGCGTCAGCGAGGTTCAGACCGTGAGCCCCTGCGACAGCGCTGCCGTCAGATCAATCAAATCAGATTTGGGTTAAAATCTGATCTGAACTGATAGTTTTCAGTCCATATCTGATCTGATTGATTGATT
>JALHCA010000923.1:0-14914 GCA_024340505.1 Tolypocladium nubicola
CCCCCCCCCCCCCCCTTCGCTCACTCCTTCTTGTTGGCTGCCGCTATCGCCCACTCCTTGTTCTCCGTGCTAAACTCGTCGAAAAACTCGGACGCGTACTTGGGCAGCTCGACCCTGTTGTACGGCCCCGGGATGGGCTCCCCCATGGTCGAGTACACGGGTACCACGCCGGTCCACACGCTGTTGAGCGCGTCCTCGTTCTCCATGTCGTGCTTGTCGTCGACGACACCCCCGTCGCGGAACTTGGCGCTGCCAGAGGCGATCTTGACGCGCAGGATGCTCGTGCTCTGCATCTCGGCGCCCGTCGGCGGCAGGCGGCTGTTGCGCCAGCGGCTCGGCACGACGCTGTCCGTGATGAGCTCCATGGCGTACATCTTCTCGTCCTCGCTCTCGACGAGCGTGGCGTGGCCGAAGAGCACGGCGGAGCGGTAGTTGTAGCTGTGGTTGAAGGCCGACAGCGCGAGCACGAGGCCGTCGACGTGCGAGGCGGCGACGCACACGGGCATGCCCTCGGCGCCCTCGCCCGTGCTCGCGGCGCGGCCGACGTTGAAGAGGCGCGCCGAGACGTAGCCGTGGATGTACAGGTCCAGCGGGTCGCCGAGCGAGGCGCTGGGGCGGTCAAAGGAGCCCATCTGCCCGATCATGGGGAGGATGACGGGGAAGGGCGAGCCGGGCGGGGTGAAGGAGACGTGGAGCAGCTGCGACGAGTTGACGAGGCCGTGGATCTTCTCGAGGGCGTATATGCCTGGGGTGGTGTCAGTGAGGGTTGAGTGTGAGTTTGGTTCGGGACTGGCCTCGCTCGCCGTGACGCTTGACGAGGTTGTTTGCGTCCTTGGGGTACTCGAGCTCATAGCGGCCCATCTTGAATGCGGCCTTCGGCTCGCGGCCGGCGTTTCTATCTTGTCGATGGCTGTTGAACGTTGCATGCGAGAGCGGTGCTGCTCGTCAAGCCGGAGGTCGCCCGTTATATAGCACCCTCGGCGCCCCGACTCACCGAGAAGCCGTACGAGGCCGGCCGTTGGTCGATAACTATGTGTCAGCTGGGCCTGCTTCCAGAGGGCGGCGCCTTACCAACGCCAGAGCCGTGATTGACGGAGAGGCGCCACACGGGCTCCGCGGAGAGGTCGTGGTGGATGGCGGGGTTGGACGCCATGCAGGACGTGCGTTGGCCCGGCCCGGAGCTGCCTCGAAGGGGCGTTTGAGTCTGGATGACCGATGGTGTTCGAGCCGATATTGGGAGGTGCAGGCTCAATGGCATCGGACGGCCCAGATTGGGATGTGCCTGGCACCATGTGGCTGCAGTCTGCGCCTTGGACGGCCCGAGTGCAATTATGCTGTATGCGGCTGGGGGAGTTGGTTGAACTTGTGACGATACTCTGCAGGTCAAATGTGCGTCGTACTTTACGCCCTTTGAGACTGCATCCATATCGCCGACAACCGGCCACGCAACCACGGCCCTAACCAGAATTGAATGCCGTCATTATTGGCACACAAGCACCCAAGATGCCAGGGAAAATATAGCATCGACACCTAGCGGTCTATGAAGGAGCCGGAGAATGACGACTTACACCGCTGCGGTACAGGGTAGGCGGGTATGGAGCATGCACTTTGTGCGTGCCTGCATCGCGGGGCGTCATCATCAGCACTTCGACGCGGTTCCTGACAGATTCCTTCCAGCCCCAAGCTGGAGCCTCGGCCGGTAGACGATCGCTCGTGGAAACGCGAATCTGCGTCGACCCCTGTTTCCCCCTCGGAAACCCGCTGGAGCGTCCGCGATGGCGCTAGGTTTCTGACTCGACGCGGGGATCCATCCCTGTTTCGAGTCTCTTCGTCGCCGTTGTCGTCACCGGCCGCAGCAGCACTCAATCTGCTGAGCGAATCGTTCGATGCACCTGCCGTGCTCGCTCGATCGCCGAACCGTGCGTATTCTTTCCCGCGGCAGGCCCGTCGCCGCGGGAGATGCTCGCGCCGGCGGCGGCGAAGCTCGCGGCGCACCCACCACCGGCTGATACGAGAGACGACGCTCAATGCCGTGGCCCAAACCCGCCAAGACAGACATCATGCTCGCCCAACGTTAAGGCTGAATGACTAATGTCGTCCGCCGGCGAGTCGAAAATAGCCGTCGAAATCGGGAAAAGAAGGGGCCCCCGCCGCCGAGCCCAGCAGGCTGTCACAGGCCCATGTGGTGGTGTTCCCCTACGCCTGAGGTTTCATGTGAGACCGACCTCCAAAGATGGCCTCGCCACGCCCAATCATGCGCCGGCCTGCGCCGGAGCCGCGATGACAAGTTGCGCTGGCTCGAACACCTGGCGGTTTGAGGCTCATGCTCCCGCGAGCCCCACGATGAGAGTGAGAGTGTTTCCCGGCTCTCTCTGTCGGGCTGTCCCCGTTGCTGCTTTGGGAAGCCCTCTCGCGATCCCCTGGCCTCGCTCTCTCCTCTTGCATCCCGTCGAAATGCTGTCGCTGGGCAGCAGCCACCAAGGACCATGGCATTTTGATGGGCTCGGTGGCTCGTAATCATGGCACGCTCGTTACCATAATGTCGTATTTTTTCTTGTGATTCATTCCTTTCCACCCATTGACTGGGTCTTCTCTCCTCCCCCCCAGCCGGCCCTCCGTCCGCCGACTGGCATCGTCGCCATGGCGACTTCGAGCCACGACCAGGCCCTCGCCGCGACCTTTGCGTTGTTAGTGGGCATCAGTCTAGCGGTGGACTCGGAAGGGGATGCTAACGTGGCATCAGCGGCATCGTTGTCAGCGCGGCGCTCGGCGCGGCTTCGTTGTACTTTCGGGGCGGCGCCTCGTCGCTCTTTCGAGACGGACCGAGGCTGGTCCTCGTTTTCTACCTCGCGTGTTCTTTTCTCTGGGCGCTGACGGGCTTTATCGCTACGCTCATCGGCACCAGTGCCGCCTCGGGATGCCAGGTGGCCATCGCCTTTGCCTCCGCCTTTGATCAGCTGGCGCGGATTCTGCTCGAGGAGTTTCTGTTCTGGGGCATGAAGAGCGATATCAAAGTTTCCTTTGGAGTATTGTTCCCGCAAACCATCATAGTCCTGCGCTTTGTCCTGGGCGGAATCTTTGTAGGCGTCCAGAGGCCGCAGTTCAAGCCAGTATGCGTCGGGACGACGCTGGTGCTGCCCTTGGGCATCGCCGTTCTCGTGGCCGACGCCTTCATCGTGCTTATGCTCTTTGTCCGGGCCTCTTTCGTCGGGACCTTTAGGGACGTGTCGGAAAAGGCCCCCGGTTGGCCCCGAAGCAGAGGTATCCTCCTTGTTATGTTGGGCCTGGTCGTGTGGATTGCTGTAAGTTTGTACATCCCTTCCTTTTCTGTGATTGCTTCTGACGTCGATGTAGCTGAGCGTTCCCATGACTCTGGGCATGGAGTCCTTTGACCTGGCAATTCGGACGGTTCTCCCAGCCGTTGGGCTGTTGATTGCGATTAGTATGCGGCGTCTCTTTCATGTGCTTGCATGTACTGACATCTGCCAGTCCTTGTCGCCCTTTTCAGTAACGGCCTGACCACCAAGTACGACACAGACGCTGCCCCGTACCCTTCCCCGTACCCTCCGATGCCTGATGTGCCGCCCGCGGTTTCTACTACCAGGGACCTGCCGACCCGCGACCTGTCCACCCGCGATCTCGAGAGCCGGGATATCTCGACCATCGACACGTCGTATCCTCCGAGACCATACGCAAGCGTCAGAACAGCGCCAACGTCGTCGAGAGGATCCAGGCGGGATATTTCATCCCGAGATACCTCATCGCGGGACATCCCATCCTCGCGGGAAGCAAGAGGCGGTCTGCCCATCATCAGCCGGCCAAGTCCCGGACAAGCTCAGGCGGGGGTTGGAGGTTTGCCGGTCAAGGGCCAGCTCTTCCCCCCCACGAGAGCGCAGACGGCACCCGCGACACCGCAAAGTTACGATACGCAGCCGATCAAGAAAGCCACCCTCAAGGGCGGCAAGCTCGTCATTTCTAACCCTGTGGTGAGCGCCGAGAGCGAACGCGGCCCGTTGCGAAATATTCCCACTGTCGATTTGGCCACGGCGGCCAGGAACGAAAAGGAGCGGAGGGACCTGTTTCCGCACCCCCTCTTGTCCAACTTGGTCGAGTCGCCAAAGACCATGTCGCCCGAGGAGATACAAAAGCAACCCCAGAACCTCAAGCGAAAAGACGTTGGCATCTCCTACTTCTCCCGCTCGTCTGCCGCGGATTCCAGGCAGCTGCTTCAACCGGTTGCAGAACGCTCATCGACGGCAGCAACATCATCTGCGCAGTTGTCACCAGGACGAGATGATGTGCGGCGGAGGTCTCCTCGGCAGCTATCGCAGGCCGTTCGACAAGATTTGCCACCAGCAGTGCCGCTCAAGGACGTCAAGGTGCCCGACATCGACGTCTCAAGAACCTCGGCTGCCACAACACCGCTGATTCCTCCGCCGAGATCGCCTCTACGGCCCACGCCAAAGCCACAAATCTCGGGAGGCCCAAGGCGGCGAGGAGCGTCTTTCACGACGTCGCCCCGTCGGCCTCGAGCTTCAACCATGATCTTCACGGACCCCAACCCGCCTCCCCAGATACCTGTTCAACTTCCAGGGCAACCAAGCTCGATTAAATCTTCAAAGACGGCCTCTTCCTGGCAATCAGTTGAGATTTTGGTTCCCCCAGTGCCGCCATTGTCCCCGAGAGAGAGCCCCCCGCCGTTGTACACGAGCTCTGGCAGCCAGCGTCAGACGAGACAACCGTTGGCAGGCCTTGCGCGAAATGGCTCTGTCAGGGCTGATATTCGTCCGTCCAGACAAAAGCCCGCGTCTCCCCTCCCAGAGGATCAAAACAGGGCCGCAAAGACACCTGTACAGCTACGACAAAACAATGGCATACCGAGCAACCCCAGGGCACGGATTACGGCAGCCAGGCCAAAGGCGAGAGGAGGCCCTGATGAACAGACGGTCATGTTTGTCAACGGCATCGGGTACGATGACCCGAGTGCTTTCAAGAACATCATGGACCAGGCGTTGGGCAACACCGCCAAGGGGTCTCCCGACTTTGACGCCTCGAGCCGGGATTCCGTCGTCAATCGACCGCGGCCAATCCCGCGAAGATCTCCTGTAAGATACTCGCCACTGTCAAGGGACTCTTCAAAGATGCACCGAGACAGCCGGAACCAGCCAGCTGAGTCCACTGAATCCAAGCCCCCGGTTGTACCGCAAAGTGCGGGAATACTTCAAGCGGCAACATACCCAGGGAATGGGGATGGATCGACGCAAATACAACCACCAGCACCTGATGCCTCGCGCAACTTGAGGCGGAGGTCGTCACTCCCAGACATGTCGCTTCTCCCAGCCCTGTTACTGCAAAAGCTGCCCATAAATTCAAGCCGAGAGGCCGCAGAAACAGCTCCTACTGCAGAAACGCCCAGACTTGGAGCTTACGCACCTGGTTTGCGGTCACGTCAGTCAAAATTCGTGTCCAAGTTTAGCGTTGACACCTCCATGAGCCCTCTGGAGGAGCCACAGTCTGGATTGTATGAATCGCCATCCAGCGAAAGCGCGCGCAGACGATCCTCGCCAGTACTTGCCGCCGAATTACAACAGGATTTCCCGATTCCCGAGGACACGGAGGTGCAGAAGATCGAGTTCAATAATGACACAAGACTCGACAGCGCAGGGACCACTCAGCCTCCCGCACCGGCCTCCAACGCTCAAGACTCGAAGTCGGCGGAAGCGTCTGCCGTGGCATTCAAGTCGCCCATGTGGCCAGACAGAAGCAATTATCGTTTTGTGGACAGCGCGTTGTTGACGGACGAGGACGATGGCAAGGAGACGGTGACGGTGATGCTGGACCAGTCAACCGAGCATCAGAGAAGACCCGACCAAGCGTCCGCTGGTGAGCCCAACCGCGCTTCTTGGCACCGTCGGGTCGGCGAAGACTGCCCGTCTTTCTCGGACAGGAAGAACACAGCAGTGACGCGGAATGTGCCGCGCCCACCGCCGCTGCAGCTCAGCCAGCCCACACGAGCACGCAAGGTCGTTGCTGCCGAGCCTCTGCGTCTGGAATCTCCCCAAGACGCACTCGATATGATACAGGAGCAGCTGAAGAAGTTTGAGGAGCCCAGAGAAGAGGCACCGGCAAATGAGCAGCAGCGAGCGACTCTCCTGGCGGACCTCGAGATGGAGATGGGCATGCAGGAAAATCACTGGCAGAAGATGCGCCAAGACTATTCCCGGGCGTCTATTTCGACTTCTTTGTCTACTGCAAACTCTGCAAATTGGAGTTCAGAGAACTCCCCCGCGGTCAAGGCTGGTACTGACGCCTCGGGCTCCGAAGCATTGGCCAACCGGACATCGAGGTTGAGCCCCAGGGATGCGAGGGAAAGCGGCTTTTTCAGTCCACCATACTCTGCCGTCACAGCCACAGCCGATAGTGTTCAGATAAGCCGACTGAATGTGGCCGAAGGGCCGCTGGTGAAGGATGCAGAGGATCCATCAGAAAATCCGTTCGTGGTGTCTGAGCTCTCCGAAGACCGGACAACGCCCCGGGCAAGCAACCACAGCCCTTCACACCTCAATGATTCGCACAATGGAGGACAAACCCATGGGCAGTCGAATTCTGGGCAGGTTTTGAACGTTGAAACAGGCTCAGAGTTGTGGCGTCCCGCCTCGTCGCCGAACCCTCCTACCCCTTCCCCAAGGCCTCTCTTGAATCCAGCCATCGACGCTGCGAGCCAATCACCAGAACTCGCCGAGCCTGCTGCAGCATCAGTACGGCCTGTGACGAGAAAAGATCCGGAGCCACTACTAGGCATTGAAAGTTTGGGGCTTCGGGGTGATTCTCGGACGTCGACCGATGCACGACCAAAGTCTACTGGTTTGGGGAAAGCTCCTCGCTCGCCTTCCACGCCACAGCAAGGACAGCAGCAACAACCTGCTACGCGACCGCTTACGCTGAGACCTCCGCGTCGAAGCAAGCGGATCTCCAAGTTGCCCGACATCCTGGAGGACCCTGTCCCCTTGCTCAATAAGCGAGGTACTTTGGGCATCTTCCAGTTCCCCTGGGGCGAAATGTCGGACACCGGCGCCGTCCCTGTGCAGAGCCAAATTTTCATGGGCATGGGCGTAATGGGAGTGCCTGGAAATACGATTCCTGGACCGCCGACGTATCCAAGCCTCGAGGCTCAGGTCCGTACGCTGCAGTCGCAGGACTATCCCTCGTCGTTCTTTGACGACTACGACGACGGCGACGACGGCGACAACGGCGACAACTACGTGGACAGCAGCGATGATGACGACTCTTTTGACGAAGAAACTCTGTGGGAGATTGCCAGCCTCCTCAGGTCTGACAAGGTCCCATCCCGGGAGAGCCTCCTGCCTGGACAGGCGGGTAGCAGAGTGCCATCTTCATCGATGGTCGATGACTACCGCGCCAGATCACCTTCGCCCGAGGATGAGGGCGAGCCAATCTTCGAGGCTTCCCCCGTCGCTTTCGACCGCGACTCCTCTTCTCCAACTCTGCCAGTGCCAGCTATGCTCTGGGTCGACCAGACCAGGTACGCGTCTGTGGACAGGACCGGGTGGCTGCCCCAGCCTGACGGAGGGACTTGGAGGACCTATGTCACGTCCGCCTCGGAAACCACTCGCGCTCCTCTCCGAAGTGCCGAGCCTGCCACCATTACAAGCAGTGCATTGTGGTCGGTGACGCCTGAGGAGACCACGCAGACTTCACCTCACCCAGCATTGCCCGCGGAGCAGCCGATTGAGCAGCCGACTGCGACACTCTGGACCCCAAGATCTGCGGAAGGGTCGCAAGCCAGCAACTCACCTGAGGCAGAATCGCATCCCGTCGCCGAGTCTCCTCCCAGTCCTGTCACCGTCAACTTCATGTGGTCACCGCCAATAGAGATCGAAAACTTCCCTCCGGGACTCTGCCAGCCAGACGGGGAAGCCTGGACCAAGTACATCGTTGCCGGAAACACACTCCGTCCTATGAAGGCTCGAGTGGCCACTCTTGCTACGGTCGAGAGCACCTCTCTCTGGGCGCCAGATCCTACGAAGCAGCCAGAGGTCGCTGCTGTGTCTGAACCTGAGACACAGCCTGAGCTGGGGACACAGCCTGAGCTGGAGCTTCAGCCTGAGCTGGAGATTCAGCCCGAGCCAGAGACACAGCCTGAGCTGAAGACGCAGCCTGAGCCTGTCAAAAAGGTCGAATCTACAACAGCCTACTCGCTGTGGTCCCCTCACAAGCCAATTGTAGCTGTCTCTCATGGTCTTCCCCAGCCGGTTGTGTGGGAGAAATACTCGGTCCCCAAAAGCGAAGCCCCACGTCTAGCACCCCGAGATGCCTCGTTGGATAAAATCGAAAGCACGTCACTCTGGACACCAAGCTCCACGAAGCTGCCACAGGCAGCAGCTCTGCCCGAACAAAAGACGCAACCTGAGGCTATCAGCAAGCCCGCACCTGGCACAACATTGCCGCTTTGGTCCCCTCCTAAGCCTGTCGAGGTCATCTCTTATGGTCTTCCTCGTCCGGTTTCGATGGTGTGGGAGACGTACCGCATCCCTAAGAGCGACGCCTCGCGTCTACCACCCCGAATGGCTTCGATGGACAAAATCGAAAGCACTAGCCTCTGGACACCGAGCCCTGTGAGGCTTCCAGAGGTCCTTGGTTTGACCCAGGTACAGATAGAAGAAGCCAAGCCTATCGAGAAGGCCGAGCCTGGCACGTCGACATTGCCGCTTTGGTCACCCTCTGCGCCCATCACCATTAGCCCCAAGGGACTTGATCAACCGACTGAGGAGGCATGGGACAAGTATCTCATTCCTGAAAGCACCCTTCGCCGTACACCAACGCGAGAAGCCGCCCCCGCTGTAATAGACAGCACATCGCTGTGGGCTCAGGGTGTGCCAACAGGTCAAGCGGACGTCCCGCAGCAGGGACTCATGTGGTCCTCTGTAAAGGAAGGCCACTTAGTTGTGGGAGAAGAATCCTCATCTCCAATCCTCAACGGCTGTGAAGATATCTCGCCAGAATCGCTGGACAGCAACAAGGTGACAGATGATGCGGGCGCGGCCTTTGAGATTCCTCATCTCGAGTCTCCCGACAGCCTCACCCAGTTCCAAGGAACAGACGCACATGAGTGCAATTCTAGCCTGTGGGTGCCTTCCGTGGCTGTACAGGTTGAGGATGTGGACGGACTCTTTTGCATCAACCACAACCGCAGCGACTACAGAAGCACTATCAACAAAGCTGCTGCATTGGAGACTCGTCCAACTGTTAGGGCGGAGAAGAAGCCCCTTCCGCAGCTCGTCTCCACAAGCCTTTGGTCCCCCCCAGCAAGGCACGCCTTTGCACACGATTGGGTCTCACTGTCGTCCGTACGGCCAAGCACTCCCGGAGGCGTGTCGTCAGCCTCGGACAGTGAGTCGCCCTTCTCGGATGCATCTTCAGCCTACTCTAGCATCACGGGGCTCTCTATAGTTGGAAGCCTGTTTACTGGCTGCCCAGAAGAAGATAACGCTTCGCAACACAGCAGAAATGCTGAGTGGGGTGCGGTCTTGCAGGAGGCGGCACGGCCAAGCCGGCCGGCAAGGGAACCGGCTTCGGACGCAGACTGGGATGCCGCGCTGAAAGATGCCATCAGAGCCAGCGGCTTGGAAGCGGTGCGACCAAGCCGACCCCAACGGGAACCGGCCTCGGACGCCGACTGGGATGCCGCGCTCGAGGATGCTATCAAAGCCAGCGGCTTTGAACCGGCGCAACCAAGCCGACCCCAACGGGAACCGGCCTCGGACGCAGACTGGGATGCCGCGCTTCAAGATGCTATCAGAGCCAGCGGCTTCGAAACGGCGCGACCAAGCCGACCCCCGAGGGAACCGGCTTCGGACGCCGACTGGGACGCCGCGCTCGAAGTCGCCATTAGTGCCAGCGGCTTTGCTTCGACGACGCCCGCGGCGGACGCAGATTCCACCATGGATGAGCCCCCACAAGTTCCAGTCTTTGACGTTTCGAGAAACCACCCCGTGTTTGCAGTGTCCGGTCTCGACACCGACTCGGCTGACGTCCATCCGGCCGGCAAGGGCTATTTCATGCAGTGGTGATGACAACCCGTTTTGCAACCTTATTTGATGAGAATATGCTATGATTCAATCAGCGATGGGAATGGGCCGGGGGTCCGGAGAGGGAGAGAGCTTTTTGCTTTGGACAAGATTGGACGGGTTACAGGTCGCTCGAAGATACCCTTCTCGCCGTACGCAAGGCTGGATAGAGAGTTACTAGGCGTTTTCTTTTGTATGGTAGACCACGCAGCCCGCAAAGGGAGTTTGTCGAGAAATAGTTGAATGGCACGTTAGGATTACGTTTTGTCCTTGATGAGGATATCGTCAAACTTTCACGTCACGGCTCGCAAAAAGAGCAAAATGATTAGAAGGTGATCATGGCCCTTGGGGCTCTATCCATGCAATTCATGAAGTACTCAACAAAAAAGACCTAACTAAAGGTAGCCGTCGACAATGCGCCAATGCTAAAAAAGACATGTCTTTCTTTTTAGTCCCTTCCACCTATCCTGTATCCCCATGTCCCTTTGCAGGTTTTCGGTTTTCGTTGTTTGTTTTCTTTTGTTTGGTGTTTGGTAAGTGCCATTAAATTTCGGGCGTCTCGTTTCCACCGGGGGAGGAGTGTTTGGGAAATGTTGCACTAGATCCCAAACGTCCCGGCTTCTTCAGATCTCGGCGTTCCCCCCATGGACGTGTCGGAGGGTTCGCAGTGAGGCATGCCCTACACAAAGAGAAAAGTGGCAAAAAGGGGGGTCTTGACACCTCCCGGTTTGAGACCGTCGGCGTCAAGACCCCAGCCATCTATACAACGTGATGATCGCCGTTTGAGAGGTCGCAGCTCAGGGGATGGTAAACCCACCTGGATGGTATATGTCGATGCTGTAGGAGCTTGGTCCACGTCCCATAGGGACGGTCAGCGACAATTTAGCCACAAGAGACGGCCAGCCCATGGTTGATGGAGCAAAGTGTAGAGCCCCGCGTCATGTGACCAAAATCTTCAACGCGGAGGTGACGAGTGTCTCGTGGATGCCGCCGTTGAGTGAGCCTCAGATGACCCCGTAGCTCAATGTTCCTGTCAAGCCAAGCCAGGCTCCAGGAGTGCCATATGTATTCGAGATAACCTGCGGCCTGGGACCGTCGCTATGCAAACAAAATTCACACAAAATGTTCTGTACAGGGACCACGTGCTGCATGCACTAGCAGGCCGTATCGTCAATGTTTGTTGTCAAGAGGTGGATGCCAGGGATGCTGGTAAGATGCGGCTAGCTGACAGTCATCAGCGGAATCCGTCGGCCCATTGGCGATGACGGTGACTTGTCCGGCGACGCGCCGTCCATTATCGGGTTTGTGCCGCGGCTCTTGATCGCATGTCGAGGACTCGAGCCCGGGTCGTCAAACACCCGTGTGAATGCGGGACTCGACTCGAGGCGGCGCTCGTGGCGCGGTGTTCGTGCCGGGCTCTGTGTGATTTGGTCGGCTCTGCGGATCATATCCGATAGGACGTCGCGCAGCTCTCCAGCTCTCCTAACCAACGCCTTCAAGCTGTTGGTGTCAAAATGCACTCTATTATGATTATAATTATTTCGGGGCTCGTGCGTCGGTTCGGTGGAAGAGCGATGGTGCATGGACTCCATCACGGATCGGACCACGCCAGTAACGTCGCTGGGCTTATTTGCTCGGCTGTCCGGCGTTCGAGGTCGGCTGGGGCGGCTGGGCTGCGTGTTCTCCTCAGGCAACGGCCAGTTGCCGCCAAATATGTCATCCTCGGGAGAGAAGACAGACCGCCGCCGCGGGGACTGGCGCTCTCTCACAACTGCGGTTTTGGACATGGCCGGCTCCTGACTGTCGATTGCAGCGTCCAGCCTGTTCAGTGATGCAGCGTCATATCCGCCCTCAACCAGGCGGTCGTTGATGTCCAAAGAATCGAGGTTGATGGACGAGGCGGACTGGTGGTCCTCGTTCATGGCGTCTTCGTCGGGAGACGCAAGGGCAATAATTCCCTCTGCCTCTTTCCACAGACCCTTTTGCTCTCCGTTGAGCATGTTCATGTCGCGTCCATGCCGGCAGAGACGCTTCAGGTCGTTGACGAGCAGCGACAACTCGCGAATCTGTCCAGAGTGTGCCTTGACACTGGGCTGCGTGGCACGGATTGATTCGGGAACGGCAAACATGTGCCCATTGCCCTTGTCGTCATTCCCCGTGTTGCCGCCACCAAACTCGAAGTCTTCGTCCCAGTCTTCGGAAACGGTCTTGGTACCCATTCCCCAGGTGCCGTACTTTGAGCTCGTTGGCTTCGAGTCATCGGCGAGGTCGTAAACGACCGGGACACTCTGGCTGCGAACATGCGTCGGCATCGGCCCTTTGCGAATAGCTGAACGTCCTCCTCTAGAGTCCATCTCTGGCATGGCATAGGCCGTTCTCGGGCGCAGGGAATTCGCGCTGTTGTCTTGCTTGTCGTGCAGGGGTTCGCTCCAATCGAACAAATTGCTCAGAGGCCGCTCGCTACGATGAGCATTGGCGGTCGTCCGTGGCACGGACTCTCCCTCGATACTGGCGAGCGCGAGCCGAACATTGGGGTTGATCCCCTTGGCGCTGAGCGAGTTGCCCTTGGAGGGGGGTGACAGAGGGTTAAATGGCGCCTCAACATCTCTCGTCCAATCTTCCTCAAAATCATCATCCAGGGAGAAACGTCCAAGGTCTCCGGCTGATTGTGAAACGTCATGGGGGGACTCCAGGCTGAAACGTGGCTCAGCAAGCACGTCGCGACTGGGGAACTTGGTTCCGGCAAGCTTGGCCGCTCGGACCGGCGTCGGGGTATTCTCGTCCTCTTCCTCCATAATCTTGTTGCCTTCATCCCATCCTCTCCCTCCTAGCATTTCTTGTATGAACAGCCGCTTCGTCTTGCCGTTGCCGGCAGTGCTAGGCGGCGACTCGTCATATACCGAGTCCAGTGGCGTCTCCACAGCCCTCACGCGACCAGACGCCAGGGTTCGAAGCGAGTCAAATACGGTATCGCTCTTGAAGTCGGTGTCATCGTCGTCCCCAGACGTGAACCCTCGAGCATCGCCATCGGAGTTCTCCATCACAGAGGATCGTTCATAGTGTGATCCCCTGAGCTGGGACATGGCTGCGGAACTCGTCGAGCTCCCCGACGGCTGATTAGGCCGGACTTGGTGAGTGTTGGCCCCGCCAGGACGGCTGAGACGTAACAAGTCCTCATGAAAGCCACGAGGACCCGGGAGCGACAGCGGGGGGTGTGGGGAGGACGAGTTTCTCTTATGGACGTGGCGCTGGACAGTTGCAGCTGTATCAAGTGTTGACCCTTGCCGGTTTCGAGCGATCGGGGTGCTGGACGATTTCTCTGGCGTACTGTTCTCCTGGTCCACACCCGATTGCGAGCCGCTGACTGGATCTGACACGTGCCGCGGGTTGCCGTTATTCCGCTGTTGCTGCTGGTCAACTCCCCATTTGGGTCGACGCAGGCTCCCCGACGTTTTGGTGACCCAATTGCCTGCTGTGGCGAAGCTCGCAGACAGCGATAGCGATCGTCTTGATCTGGTTGCCGGGATGATTTCAGGCGAGGCTCTCAGACCTGCCACAGCCTTGGTGGTCTGCTGCTCTGGTTCCTTCTTGATACCCGCAGAGGTCGACAAGACGCCGAGCCCCAGCATTGGAGACACCATTCTCGGCTTGACCAGATGAACTCTTTGGCGCTGGCCTCTCTCGGGGAAGATTCTCTTCAAGCTTGAGTGGTTCGCATCGCCGAGACGGCTCGGAACGGTGGCACTCGCAGGGATGCTCGCGGCTCTCGAGTGGAAAAACGACGTCCACGCGGACTTGGACTGAGTCTCTGGTAACCGCTCGATCGGCGACGCGCCCAGCAACTCCTCTGGCCAGATTGGATTCTCGAACGAATACTTGGGGTGAGCGGCCGAGCCCGCCACGTCGACGTCTGCGCGGAACTGCTGAAGAGTTGCAGACCTCTGGTGGCTCGTGGCCGGTCTCCGAAGGGTTGGCAGATGCCCCTTGGCTCGTCGGCGTGGCGAGGCGTCTCCGACTTCGTTGTACCGCGTCGACGGCGTGCGCTTGACGAGCTTGTTCGGCGGCAGAGGCGGTGCAGTCGAACTGGACCGCGACAGCATCGGCACCGTGGAGCTGTTCGAACAGGTCACGGATGGTGGCTCGGCAATGAAGCTCGATCTAGCGCTGCCGTGCTGGGACAGCGGGCGGATGGACAGCCGTTTTATCCACGAGGCATTGGACGATATCGAGTCCCTCGATCCCTCCGCAACTCTGGCCGGTGAGAGCTCGCCGTCGTGCCTGACAATTGACTGTCTCCTACCCAGGGTTCTCGGCGACGTGACCTGGGAGCTCTGGGGACGCTGGTAGCGGGATAGCGGCGGCCTGGAGGTGGTCTCCCGATGCGAGATGGTGTGAGGATAAGAGTAGTCGGTGCCAATCGAAGGCGCTGCGGACGTCGTGGCCGGTCGAGTGGGCGTGTGGTTGTTCGGCCGGTGACTCGCTTCCAATGCCCGATCGGTAGATATCGTCCTCCTGTGCGATCCGCGTCGAGTCGAGGGCGGATTGGGTTCGGTGGGTTGGCCGAACACCAAGCCACTGGCCGCTGCAGCAACAGCAGTGCCCGTCCCGACGAGCTGTGGGGAGAGGGCGAGTTAGAAACCAAACAAGCGAATGTGAAGAGCCGAGATGCTCTTAGAGTCGAGCTAGGGCGGTTGTCGAGGGGAGGACGTGGAGGAATGGGCAAAGAAAGTTCGAGCTAGACGACATCGACGGAGAGAGCTGCGGGTGACACAACAACAAAGACACGGCTCGCGGGAGGGTGCAGGGCGAGGAGAAGGGGAGGGGGG
>JALHCA010000924.1:0-43737 GCA_024340505.1 Tolypocladium nubicola
CGACGTTGGCCGCGGCGCCGCGCGCCGCGGGCCGCCCGGGCAAGCACCAGGAGCGCCAGCCCGAGCCCTTGGGCCCGCGGGGGTGCCGCCACGGCTTCTCGAGCAAGCAGAAGACGAGCGAGTCGGCGATGCCCTGCATGCACAGGCTGATGAGGCTGACGAGGACAAGCCCAAACGACGACTCGCGCTCGGGCGTGACGTGGTTGACAAAGGGGAAGATCCACACCAGGATGTACACGACGGGGTAGATGAAGAGCTGCCGCATCTGGCGTCGGATCTTGTCGCGCGTCTTGGCCATGCCCGTCGTGTCGTCGAGCGTGGCCGCCGAGAGGAAGACGCTCGACGACGAGACGGAGCTGCGGGGCTCGCGGGGCTGCGTGGCCCGGCCGTTGGGCGGCGAGGATGTTGCCGTCCCTGCCACGGAGTGCTTCCAAAAGGGCCGGCTCGGGTCGGGTCGCAAGGGGGTGGAGGGGGCATCCTGCGGCGTCGACTCACCCCTCGAGGCGGGCGGCTCCTCGAGCGTATTCTGGTACGACTCGCGGGATTCGAGGTTCGGATCGGGAAAGTATGCTTCTCGCTGGTGGGGGGAACCCGTCGAGTCCATGCCATACGCGGGCCTCTTCCACTGGATAGGGTCTTCGGGCACCGACGCCAGCGATCGCTGCTCCTCGAGGGCAGTGGCGCCACGGCTGCCACGGCTGCCGCGGCTGACGGGGCGTGCGTGAGAGTGTTGGGTCCGGTCGCGCCGGTCCGCCGAGCCGTTCTCGCACGGCGGCGTCGGCGAAATGAAGCCGTGGTAGGCAATCGGCGGCGTCGGGGGGACCGACACGGTCCGCTGCCGCCGATGCCCCTGGCGGGCGGCCGTCGTCGACAGGCCCTCCCTCCCCGCCATCTCGGCCCTGCCGAAGCGCTTCATGAGGAAGTTGACGTAGACGTACGTGCTCACGTAGGCGACGCAGATGGTCACGATGATGATGTAGCGCGGGATCCAGCTGAGGGCCCGGCGCGTCCAGTCCGGGTTCGCGGGCAGGTAGCAATACGGGCCCGAGTTGGCGTAGGCGGGCGTGTTGATAAAGGCCAGCGACGCGAGCAGCAGCGGCACGAGCACGAAGGCGCAGTAGGCGACGCGGCGGTAGGGGTACAAGCCGTTGCCGCCGCGGAAGATGTACAGCGCCGTGTGCAGGCCGACGAGCACGACGGCCACGTCGCAGGCCTCGATGCCGAGGGCGAGGAAGAAGCCGCTGGCCTGGCAGATGGCCGACTCGGAGGCGATGGTGCCGCGGGCGATCTCGACGGCCGAGAAGATGATGAACCAGGTGGCCTTGAGCATGTCGCTCTGGATGAGGAGGATGATGAGGCTGCGGGACAGGGCGAGGTCAGCAGGGCCGTCGCGCAGGCGGAAAGGGGGGGAGCCAAGGGGACTTGCTCGTGCCGGAAGCTTCGCCTCATGCGGACGAACCAAACCATGGCCAGCAAGGTCGCGGCGACGCTGATGGTGGCCACGCAGATGGACGTCATGCGCAGCACATAGAGCTCGTTCTGGGTGAAGCTGTGGAACTCGGGGTCGCGCAGGGAGATGGCCGCGAGCGAGTCCCCGATGCCGCGCGAGCCCTCGACGGACAGGGAGTCGAGGACACGACGCCCCAGGGGCATGGCGGCGCGACGGGAGTGCCGACGGGAGTGCCGATGCCTACGTCGGGTCGTCGACGGCGGACAGGAGGGCGTCTCGGCGGCAGAAAAGCTGTGTCGAGACGGCGTGTTCGTGGCAGGAAGCAAACGGGCGGTGCCAGCATCGCGATGTCGGATGCCAACAACGAGGTGCCCCGACCACACCCGGGGCCGGCGGGTGGCAGCAGCTGGTCGAAGCTCCGCGACGCCAAATCCGCTCTGATGAGGGCAATCAAGATCGTGGCCCCAGCGCTGCGCTCCTGGACGGTTCGACCCGGTTGCTGTCGTCGGTCGGGTCTCCAGGCGGCCCGGGTGCTCTGTCCCTTGTGAGAAGGCCCGCGGGCGATCCTGCTAGCTGTTCATGAGGCCCTGCGAGCGAGCAAAGGCACGACGGGGCCGCGGGGACTGCTGCGGCCGGGTCGACTCTGGACTGGGCGTCATCCGCTCCTGGTGTTCGTGTCGTGATTGACGAGGGGTCGGCGAGGCGAGGCGAGGCGAGGCGGGACGGCGACGACGTCACGCCCCGACCATCCCATCAGCCGCAACACAGCAGCGACACGACGCATCGGGCGGGCCGAGCGCCGGGGCTGCCGTTGGGCGCGCGTGCCGTTTCAATCTTGGGAAAAGCGAAAGTAAACAGCCACCGGTAGCGCCTGCGGAACCCGCCTCGCTGGCTCCGAGGCGGCGCTTTGGACCGTGTTTTACTTCGGGTGGCGTCCCCATGGTCGGTTCGGCAGCCAATGGGCGGGGCGGGCGCGCCGCCGGAGCGACTCGACCGGCACCCTTCGTTCAGCTCGGCGTGTTGGTGTCTCGGCGTGATGGGCGGGCGACCGGTGGGAGTTGGGGATCGCGGGAGTTGGGATCGCGGGAGTCGGGATCCCGGGTGTGAGGTTCTTGTTCTCTGCGTCCTGGGCGGCGCCGGTGCTCTGGCTACCCTACACTCGGCAGCTGCCACGGGGCGGCGTCATGGGGTCACAAGAATAGATAAATAGAGCCGCGGGCTGCAGGCTGCGATCGAGATATCACTCGCCACTGCTGTCATGATTGCCGGGGAATTGCTCCGATTTGCCAAGGGGGCAGTTCCAGCTTCGCTAGACCGACGCAACTCGGACACCCAGCACACCAACCATCATGATATCCTGCGCCTTGTCGAAGCCGCGACCGACTGCTTCCGCTTGATCTGATCTTGCTGATGTCGTTGAGATGGAGTTCATAAGGAGGCTCCGCAGCGGCGCCAAGACGGGTCATCTACCGCGGGACGGTTGCTCCGCGTGCGCGTGAACCTCGCTCCTGTTCTTGGAATGGCGTCGCGGTAACGCTGTGTAAGCTTACTCATCTTGCTCATGTATGAGTCTGGTGGAGGTAGTGTGCATCAAGGAGTCACTTGTAGGTGTATGTCACTGTCAGCACAGTACTTTTGCTGCTAGAGGCGCAGTTCAATCGCGTATGTCGCAAGCTATATTCCGGACTGGCTCTGCTTTCTGTCCTTTGCTCTAGAATCGGAGATGGGGGTAGAAATTAAAGGCTTCGGATGCATTGCCCAGAGCTTGC
This sequence comes from Tolypocladium nubicola, assembly GCA_024340505.1. NCBI lineage: Eukaryota > Fungi > Ascomycota > Sordariomycetes > Hypocreales > Ophiocordycipitaceae > Tolypocladium > Tolypocladium nubicola. Next base: position 3,220 of record JALHCA010000924.1, read on the forward strand.
CCTCTTTCGTCGACTGTCGGGCCAGAGATTCGCAGACATGGAACATACGATATCCATTAATTGATATCATGAAATTACTGTTGACCTATAAAATCTCGATTTCTCACAGGATGAGTACCGCTACTGCAATCTATGCGTGTGGTACACCCGAGGCGCCAGACTGGATGTTCAACCATCACGAGAAGCACCCCGTTCTGACTTACTCGTATAAGTCGCTCGCCCGCGACAGCGACATTTCCTCGGCTCGTTGTACCCGTCAGCCTTCTGCTGTCGTAGTCCATTGAAAATTCTTCTCATTTCAAGACATATCAGCGGAGCCGCGCTGAAAGGACCTCATGTTAGCTTCTTGGCCTCTTCTCAGCCAACACAAGTGCAGCGCTAGTTTGTCGTCATCGAGAACCTTGATGGGTACCATCCTCCTTGTCAAGGTCAGGTCGCTCACTCACACAGAAGGTCAACAGCACCGCTGCCTAGCAGGCTACAACCAGTCATGATACTGCTGCCTACCAGGCAGCAGTATCTCCATCGAGTATTTAGTTCGGCCCAATTCCGCTCCTTAGATAGAAAATTAAGAGTCTTTCGTTGCCCGATTCACAGGGGATCTTCTGCCCGATCGTTGTCCAGTTATCCAATCAATCGTGGTGTGCGATACTCCTCGTGCGTCTTCCACCTCACTTGCGCCTCATTTCCTGGTCGCAACGAGCTCGTTTGGCGTCGGTTCAACGCGCTCTTTCGGCTTCAGTTCAACGCGCTCACCTGCAGCAGATGGCTCTGATGCGCCGGGTGCCTCTGCATGGCGCCGGGTGCGGCTCCGCGCCGTTCACGGTGCTGGCTCGCGTCACAAGGCCCAACGTGCTGCGTCTTCGCCCGGCGTCAAACATCCGGCTCCGGCAACTTAGCCGCCTCTTCATCTCGGCCCAGCTGAAAGCTGCTGGTTTCTGCTGCGAGCATCCGCGTGGGCAAATCAGATGTGCTGGCAGGCCCGAGCCGGACAGCAAGGTTCTCATTCTTGCTTGTATATCAAACGGAATTGAACGGTGAAAACGCCGACGTCCGTGAGAGCCTCGAGGTGCAATTCGGACCGTTCACGCTTCGTCTGGGAGCCGTCACTCGCCATGGCCGACAGTTCCGCCTTTGATCCGCACAGCGTCGACCTCGACGTCGCGTCGCAGCGAGACATCGTCTGCTACCTCAACAAAGGCGGGAACGAGTACAATGGCCAGATGGGCGCGCGCATATCTGCGCTCTTCGTCATCCTCGTCGTCTCCAGCGCGGCCACCTTCTTCCCCGTGCTGGCGACGCGCGTCCGTCGCCTGCGCATCCCCGTCTACATCTACCTGTTTGCCCGCTACTTTGGCTCGGGCGTCATCATCGCCACCGCCTTCATCCACCTGCTGGATCCCGCGTACACGGAGATTGGTCCGGCCAGCTGCGTCGGCCTCACGGGCGGATGGGCCTCGTACTCGTGGCCGCCGGCCATTACGCTGACGGCCGTCATGGTCATCTTCGGCATGGACTTTGCCGCCGACTACTACGTCCAGAGGCGCTATGGCGTTTCCACCGCCGCGGTGGAACACGTCGTCTCTGGCGGCGTGCCGGCGGGCGATGGCGAGGCGAACAACCCCATCGAGATCAGCCGGCCAAAGTGCACGTCGAATAAAGACGACATCGAAGAGCTGAAGAATCTGTCTGGAGACTCCGAGGCCACGGAGCGGGCTTTCCACTCTCAGATCGCCGCTTTCCTCATCCTCGAGTTCGGAGTCATCTTCCACAGCGTCATCATTGGCCTCAACCTCGGCGTCGCGGGCGACGAGTTCAGCACGCTCTACCCGGTTCTCGTCTTCCACCAGTCTTTTGAGGGTCTTGGCATCGGAGCCCGCTTGAGCGTCATTCCGTTCCCGACACGCCTGTGCTGGATGCCGTGGGCCCTGTGCCTGGCCTATGGCTTGACCACGCCAATCTCCATCGCCATCGGGCTCGGCTTGCACTCCACGTACGACGGCGGCTCGTACACGGCCAACGTGGTTTCCGGCGTGCTCGATTCCGTCTCGGCGGGCATTCTGATTTATACTGGTCTTGTGGAGATGTTGGCGAGGGACTTCATTTTCAACCCGAACCGCACGGATAGCAAGAAGCGCCTGGCTCTTATGCTCGTCTCGCTGTATCTTGGTGCTGCTATCATGGCTCTGTTGGGAAAATGGGCATAATACTCTGTAATATAGTGCATCTCGGGGCTGTAAGCTTCCTCCTGGATATGACATAACACTGCATTCAGCTCGATCGAGCACCAGGTTTCGGAGCCTCTGCAATTCATACAGGACTTCCAGGAGAGTGGTCTCATGGGTAGTCTATAAAGCCAGCCGTCTCCCCGTCCCTGTTCAGCATGTATGCAAATCTCTCCGCCTCATCCAATAGTATCCTCGGGAGGTCCTCGTTGTTCTCTTTCCTCTCAAAGGTATCCTGCTTGCGACCCCAACGGTCCCTGCCCCCCCGAACCGCCGCCGCAATTGCATCGCGGTCCTGGTACTCGTCCGCGTTCATCCATCCGTGTGAGAAGCTGGCCATCTTGTTGAGGAACTGCTCCATCGTGGCAAAGCAGCTGCTGCAGTGCCATGCCGCGTTGCTCAGCGTTCCCTTTTCCAGGTCGCGAAGAAGCGGGACGCCCCCATCGCCGTTGCGCAGCGTTGTCGGCTTGAGGGTTCGCCGGCCTTGGTAACATGTGGCCTGCGGATGATCCCACTCTGGGCCAGTGTGGAGGAACTGAAAGGAGTAGTAGTAGAACTTGGAACCCATGGTGAGGCGCCGGGGGAAGCTGCATGTTCGGAGTACAAGCAGAGCTTGGGGTCGGGGGATTTCATCAACATCCGCGACGACAATGACGTCGCCGTAAACGGGCGCGCTGCGGCCAGTCAGTTTCGGAAAGACCTGTTGATACATGGCGTCCCGTTGCAGGTCTTCATAGTCCCACGCACGCTGCGGGTTGAACCCGTCTGGAAACTCGAGTTCATGGTATATCATCTTGTCATGGTACCGCTCAAACTTGTCCCAGCTCTCCTTGATCGTAAGCGGCTTGGGGTTGCCTTGAAACGACCTGGGCGATTCCACGATAACAAAGTAATCCACAAGATCGTATAGAGTATGTAGTCGGATCTCAAGAAAATCGAGCTCTGTGTTGACCATGAAGAGATCGTACACCTTACGCTCCCCGGAGACGGACCGTGGAGAGAAGACCGAGTAACCGTGGGCGGCGCAAAACTCGCGCGCAGCCTGTGAGGCGTAGTACTTGAAGTGCATATCGCTCTGATGCGGGGTTATGGATGAGAAGTTCAGCGAAGGAAGTTGGACACCGAGATCAGTGGCAGAAATCCGGTGCTGCCTTCGGTCGAAGCGAGGCTGGCTCAGAGCCCACCAGACCATGCCCACCAGGCCCAGCACGACAATGTTAAGCGGCTTGCTCGGCATCGTCGTAGCGGATCAGCGCTCTAATGAAACAAAGAGAGCAGGAAAGGTACGAAGTAGCCACCCAGCAAAATGTGCGAAATGACCCAACATGACACCATGTCCGTTGGGTGGCATGTGTTGGGTTTTTCACACCCCCGGTCAACGGGTGTTGGTCCACCCCCACGACGAGTGCATGGCAGCATTCGGCTACAGTCATATTGAGGTCTCACCAGTGGAGAGATTAGTGGCCTAGAATCTGGCGGGCTTTGACACTTTGCGAGGGGATGCTGGCTCAACAATGAAGGTGGTGAACTATCTTGACCCGCCCTGATATGATGGATGGACTGACTGCATTACGCGAATGGGACCTGAATAGAGATTCTCGACTTCTATAACTGTCAATTCAAGATATTTAAGGGGGGACCAAGGTGCGTCGAATCCTCCATGCTCGCCCTGCGAAACCATTATTTTGCAATGCACTTCTGTAGCTGAATGACTGAAAACGGGACCGGCCTCGAGGAGGCAATGACTCAGTATGTACAATACCAGATCCCGGTTAGTCAGTACGACACCTTGGAAACAACAGTATGTTGTCGCAATCTCAGCGCAGACGTACCTAAACTGTCGCCGATTTGATCTGAGCAGCGCCCGAGTGCCTGGGTCATTCCGAAGATACTTGGGAGTGTGTTCGATTGTGTCGCACGTATCGCGTTTATTTTAGCAACAGGGCGATGCCGAGTAGAGTATGGCGAACTGTCTACGAAGTACTCGTACACTACATGTACCGGTGGTGTCACGCTGAGCATCCTAACTTGTGGTATGGATATGGTTCCTGGTGTTCACAACGCCCTTAACAATCTTTAATGTTCCCTGAAGTCCTCTCGATTGTTCTCAGCTTCCGAGCTCCTTGCCAGACAGTTCACGGTGTTATTGCTCTCGGTCCCATGTGAGGATGGTGCGTCGATAGTTCTGATGTTAACGCCCTAGATGATTATCCGCCATGCTCTTATTCATCAAGCTCGATAGAGAGTTATTCGATTTTGCGGAACAGCACCCTGTTGCTCTTAGGTCCCTCCCCTCTCGAGCGGTCAAACTTCACTTGCAGCGCAGTCGGAGCGCTGTCCACGCCAATCTTGAACTCGGCCTGTGCGTACTCCCGAAAATAGATGGTCGGATTCTGGGGTAGCTCCATGTACATGATCCAGAAGTTGCCCGAGACGTGGTGCAGGTCAAACGACATGGGCCAAGTGTCGTCTTCACGAAGGCCCGTCAGGACTTGCTTCTCTTCTGCATGGAACTTGACTCGCAGTGTAATGTTGTGGTAGCCGGGATTGTAGTATGTCCCTGCGAGCTTCTCGATGCTCGTCGTGGGCGCGATTGGCCTCCCTGGCCTGTCAGGATAGGCATTGTCGAGAGCGTTATCCAGGTTCTTGGTCAGCTCGGCGATGTTATCGTAGTAGCTATTGCCCATTGTTAGAAACCAATGAATGTGTCTCACCCAGTGGTTTAAAAGGCTTGCCTTTTCTCTGGATCGATGCGGTCCTCCTCTTTGATCCCCAGCTTCTCATCTACTAGCTTAAAGACCAACGCATCCTCGGCCGCGTTCGACGAAACGGCGGTGTTTGCAAAAGACACAACACCATACTTGATCTCGGGCAGCCAGTATACCTGGGCGCCAAACGCATGCATGCCGCCGCTGTGCGTGTACACGACATGCCCCTTGTAAACGAATCGCGTCCAGGCCAAGCCGTACATTTGCACATCTCTGCCATAGGCTGGCATGCCGGCCTTGAATCTCGGCTTCCTGATGTCTTCATGCACAGCTTCGGAAAGCGGCCCCGTCTTGTGGAGGAGGCTCTTTACCCACTTGGCGTAGTCGAGGACGTTGGAGAAGATGGCGCCAGCGCCGCTGACTTCGGTGACGGGCATGTACCGTACTTCATGGTACTTCTCGTCTTCTTCGTTCCAGTAGTAACCCCGGGCAAGATGGTTTGGTGCGGCAAGCGCTTCGTCGAGGTCGAGATACGTGCTGTCCATGCCCAGAGGGCCCCAGATCTTTTCCTTGAGCACATCGCCCAGCCACTTGCCCGTAATGGTCTCGATGACATGCGACAGCGTGACAAACATCAAGTTGCAGTACTGGAACTTGACTCGGGGCTCTGCCGTCGTTGGCAGGTTGCGCAAGTTGCGTACAATGTCCTTTGGCACTGCCGGTCTCCCGTTGACGGAGCGCAGACTCGTCATGTCGTGGCGCGGCATGCCGGTGCGGTGGCTGACGGCGTCCTCGAGGGTGATGTGGTCCGTCGCCCATTCATCCTGCAGGACGAAATCATCGCGAATGATGGATGAAATCGGAGTGTCCCAGCCCTGAAGAAGGGAGGAATACTCATTTGTGTCGATGAGGTGGGCAAGAGTGGCAGCCGTGAACGCTTTGGTGGTGGAGGCCCCATACCAAAGCGTTTCGGGCGTGGCAGACGTGTTTGGGAGAGTCGCAAAGCCATAACCCTACGCGGTGCTTCCTGGTCAGAATGCCGAATGAAGTACAAAGGGAAAGATTTGGATGGGCACAAACTTCTGCGTAGACGTCCTCGTCGTCGATTACTGCGATCGATAGACCCGGTACCTTCCACTTGTCCAACGTCTTGTTCGCAAATTCGGCAAAGGCACCGTCAAACGGGTTCTTCCTCACGGAACTCTCAGCCAGGGGCTTTTGGGCACTTGCAATCACCGAACCTGAAAGCCCGATGGCGACGGTGACGGCGATGCGCCACGAACAGACGCGTGTCATGGCGCCTGTATGTGCAAGCCTTGGATGTGGACGCGTTGTGGAATGGAATAGGAACCACGAGAACGACGCGCGGGGCCGCTTAAATACGAGTTTGCAGGATCGCGTGGTACGTTCTAGTTACCTTCCTATTTGGGTAGAAGATTAAGCTTGTCAAAGCCTCGCCATTTGGATGGCTGATTCTTCCCTGTGCATCTCTTGTCTAGATCGGTTAAGCTGTCCTGTGGCTCGGTTCGGCCTCCCGAGCGCCTCTGTAAGCAAGGCCCAAATGAAGCCAGAAGACTTGCACAATGATCAATTGAAGATCACTGGCGTCGATAACAAGCAGTTCGTCACACTTAGACCGGCGGGGTACACCCAAAACTCGAGGCCGCGCTCGCCCCCGAGAATGCACCGATCAATCCCTCAACACTGGAGTAGACACCCAACCCTGTCGTGGCCAAACTGCCGAGCATGTAAATCAGATTCAACAGGTTAAAAATCGGTCGCTTCATGAAGCCGCGCGTCCACCGCTTGAGCCCTGTGTCGACGTAGTTGTACCTTCTCGTCTGCGGGTCGAACTTCTCCTCCTCTGTCATGGCATCCTTCTTCACCCAGAACCCGATTGCCATGAGAGCGGGAAAGGTATACGTGAAGCTCAGGATGAAGAAGGCGCTGATGAGGCCCGAGATGTAAGAGAAATGCGGGACGGCGGCCGAGATGATGAACGCGATGGCCCAGTACATGGGGAGCATGACCGCCCAGGCGACCTTGCCCTTCTTCTTGGTCAGGGGAGGGAAGTTGAAGATCTCCTGCAGGACTTCGATGTAGATGACCTTGAAGCCAATGTTTCCGTACAACGCCGCGGCGATGAGGCCGGCGATGATGTTGATGATGTTGGCGGCCGTCTGGAAGCCGTATGGTGAAAGGCCCTGCATGACAGGGTTAAAAGCGAACTGGCCCTGGAACGAGTAGACAAAGATGCCGAAGAACATGTAGACGCAGTAGATGAACGTCGAGCCGCACAAAAGCGCCTTCCAGAAGTCCATGGGCTGGCGCATCTCAGCCAGAAAGGCTACAAAGGTCATGCTGCCTCCGTATGAATAAATGGCTTGGTTCAATCCGTTGAGCGAGGCGACAAATCCCTTTCCACCACTCGCGTAGCCGTCCGGCGGCGTGCCCGCAAAGGTCCTGATCGGCCCGGGGCCAAACTCCGCGCCAAAGGACGCCACGGTAGCCTTGAAGTTGGGCGGGTAATGCACGACAACGCCCAAGCTATGTCGCAGTCAGCGGCTGCCCTGGTACTGACTGGTTGAGTGCTCAATATACCATATGCAGATGACACACACGTTGAGCCAGACGCAAAGGTTGGCAATCCAGGCGAACCGCTGCAGCGTTCGGACCTGTCCGATGACGAAGCCCGCGGACATGAAGATGACCAAGCAGGCCACGAAGCAGACGCCGTTGCCGTTGCTGCCGTCGAGGCCCTGCGAGATCTGCGAAACGGACTGGCCGTTGCTGAGAATCACCACCGAGACGGAGAGCAGCAGCTCGGTGGCGAGCATGAAATTGACGATATACCGCGATAGCCTGCCAAAAATGCGAAAGTAGACGTCCCCGTACGTGTACATGGGGTACCGGTCAGAGTCTAGGCCGAGGAAGGTCTTCCAAATGATCCATCCAGAGCTTGGCGCGGACTCATCAGCATGCGATTGACGATCCGAGAAACACGAGGGAATCGTGCCCGGGACACCTACTAGCCTGCCATGGCACCGAACACGGTATACAGCGCAACGCCGGGGCCGTAGCCCATCTGCGCAAAAGCCCACGGCGTCGTGTACGGGCCCAGGACGTCGGTCGTGATAAGGTAGAAGACGGCACCCCAGCTGGCAGTACGCATCGCTCGGCTCGCCGTCTTCCACTCTTGCTCCGATACGCCCGTGATGATGTCCCCGCCAGCGGGCGCCTGCTGCTCGCCCTCGGAGCTGGTAACGATCAGGTCATTGTCATTTTTGCCCGACGAGAAGCGGCCCTTGATGGTGGACTTGACGGTACGGGGCCCGCGGGCGTCGCGGAATGTCTTGTCGGCGGCCCGCTCATCCTCACGGGTGATGTTTGCCCAGTACACGAACTCCTCGAAGGAGATGGACGAGTCGCGGCCATTGGCGGGCTGGTGCACTGCATGGCCCTCCTTTTCCTGCTGCGTCGTGGAGAGGCGATGGTCGCCGTCGCCAGCAATGGCTGCGAGCTGGATGGACATGGTTTTACACGGCGGCCGGGGGCTCACAGAGGCGAGGAATAACGAGAGGGGGTCTCCGGGTCGATGAGACAGCGACCAACATCTTATGGCAGACGGCTGCCAGGTTACACCGACCACCGCCACCCGACCCCAACCATTGTACGAAGTATACGTTTCCCCTCACTCACGGTATTGGCCGTCAGCCTATCGCACCTGGATATGTCGCTTGGTCTGCTCGGTGAGCCGTGTGCCAATATTCAGGTTAGCCGACGCCATTCACTTGTCCTCGTGCTAATGAGCGCAGGGCCTTTGCTCGAGGAATAAAAATGTCTGAGCGGGCTGAGGCAAAGAGGACTGTGAATGAACCGCATGGGATTCGGGGGTAGAGCTTCGGAAGATGTGCTTGTGGGTAAATAGTCATCCGGCCCAAATACTATCCTCAGCTGTAGCCATTGTAACACCGCAGGATGACGACTAGTATGCCCTTTCCGTCTACACCGCGTCTTTGTCTGTGCCCAACCTGCTTGCTGCCAGATATATCTTGATGGCCAGTCGTTGGACTAGGATCACAGCAAGCGCTTGTGGCCCAATAGGCATGGTAAAAAAACAAGTTTTCCCTGCTCTGCAAGTCTGCAGCCTAGGGTCCTGGCTTTGAACTCCAAGGAGTGTAAGTAACACTGCCCTTGACCAAAGGTTCGCCCTTCCGTGCCGTCCCAATAGTTGGATTCGGCATCTGGCTCGAACCAAGTACATCGCTTTGCCGATGTTGAAGTTCGGCTTGGCTTTCACAGACATCGCATATGAAGTGCGTGGGAAGAGCCTACTTCTACTCGTAGCAAGCTTTGGCTGGCGCATTATTGTGTCTTGTCACAGATTAACGTTATGCCCGCAGGGGCTGAACCGACGAATTGTACTTCGCACTCCGTCCTGTTATCTCAGGGCTACTGGCCTTGGCGCTGCGGGGAACCAATGCTTACACACGCACCAGGCCAGTAAGGGAAGGTAATCGGTTAGTTTGTGTTGCTTCCCCTGACTCCAGCCGCGAGCGAGCAACCAACGCTCAAAAGTGCGCCCGATGTATGGAGTAATTCCGATCAAGTTACTATCGGACGCCACTAACCGTAGTCTCCACAGCGCCAAGGTGTCATATCTCCCGAGATACTACGGTACTTCGTTCTTCCCCAAACGTAAATGACCCGTCTTTCGGTAGAGGCTCAAAGGCTGTCTAAACTCGACTCGTCGTTCGTGTCGGTCGTGCTGGGCACCAGATCCTAGCAGGACCACGATGGGACTGAGGGGACTGACTGGTGCGGGACAAATCTTGACAGACGGCTAACGCCATTTCGACGGCTTGCTAAACAACGCGCGGAATGGGGGCCTTGGCCGAGATGGTCCAGTGAAGCTGTCGCCTTTAGCCGTTGGCTATTATGAACAACGACGAACAAGCGGACTTGAAAATTCGGTACATGGCATCGCGTTGCTGGGTCACGAAACTCCATTGCGTCAGTGTTGGGGAGTTACTAGTCTGTTTCGAACGGGCAGCTCCTCTCCTCGCTCAGATTCTGGCCTGTCCGTGGCGCTCATCTGGCGCGTACGCAAAACTTTGTGACGAACAGTAGCGATCTTCCTGGAATTTACGGCGTTTTGCGGTGCTGGTTTCATCTCGCGGCTTACCACGACGACGCTCTCCCTGAGTAGGCTTTGCACTATTTTCCGTGAGATACCAGACGGCCAAGCATTCCAGGACTGCTGTTGCCGAAGCCGGTGCGGTGGTCTGCAGCATTAATCTGCCGCCCGCTATAGTTCATCATGCTTGGCAGGTTCATTGTCCCACTTCAACTCCTCTCGCTTTTCTTGCTCGGCATCCTTAGAGACTCCTACGGTGACGCTCTGCCCGCCAGCAAAGGCAGCGTTCGAGTGCCAGTCCCGCTGCTCAAGGGCCATGAGGTCTCGAAAAGCTGGCGGTACTTGGTCCAAATTCATGTCTATCGCCTGACAACTCTAAGTGGGACAGCATGATCGAGTCGCTGCTGGTGGCCTTGAGCCTTGAATTTAATTGGTAGTGTCAAATCCCCAAGTTTCGTAGTCGTATCGGCGTTGTAGTTCTGGTCCACATCCAATAGTGCGGCAGAAGCGCTGTGAAGCGCGGAAAGCAGACAACGAATCCGGAGAAGACGCATCATGGAATAGTCCGATGGTTTGACTTCGAGATAAACCTCTGGTATTCAAGATGTGTGTTCAACTACCTCGGGTAAGGCCGTGAACGCTACATCTTCCCAACTCCTGCATACATCCGTCCTTTTTAAAACCTTCCAAACTCCTCTAGCTCCTCTCCGTCACCTTTCCATGCCAAAAAAAAAAAAAGTCAAGCGTCCCGTGCTAATCAGCAGGCTTCATACAATCTCAGTCAGCGATCAAGTACCTTGTGTGCGCAGCCACTGCTGCGGCATATCCTCATCGCGGTATTTGGTTGTGCGCCTATTCGGCCCGAAATTGCTGCCGACATTGGTGTTAACGCTCCGCTTATACCTGGCCCTTTTCAAATGTGTCTTTTGCCGCAGTATAACTTTCTTGCCGAGACCATGCACCATGGCCAAAGCTCCTGGTTTGCGCTATCACTTTGACTCTAGGCGATGGTCTGGTAATAGTTGCAGCTATGCAGCCGTAAGCGCCTAGGGTATTCTGTAAATTGCGTGCAGGGCTCATCCTCTGGTCGTTGGAACAGTCTCTGTATTTGAGATCTATTATGCTGCAATCTCTGGGTCAATTTTCCTATGGGCTGCTCTACGGGGAAGAAATATGGAATGAGCTCTGGTAGTACATGCTGTTCCCCTTCTAGTATGGCATGGCAGGACGGTGTCGACCTCGTAGAGGCTTGACAAACGGTACATGTAAAATCCCCTCAGGAGATGCGTATGCCTAATAGAAAGCTCTGGCATGACAGGTCCTAACGAAACCCTTCTCGCTTGCTTGTACTAAGGAGACGTGGAACGGGATCTTATAAACACTCTTGAACCTGAGCAATGTCCATAGCCACCTCGCCTGCATCTTCGTATTGCCCTTTCCAACACTTGTAAATTACCTTCCCAAGCGTCAAATGTCCAATATCAGGAAACTGGTTAGCCTCGAATAGCTCTTCGAGTTCCTCATCATTTTTATCGCGATACGGCACGTACGTCGTCTCTATCTCGTACAGCATTGAGCCAAAGGCAAATAGCTCAGATCGAGTCGACGGTTGCGTTATAGAGATCCTCGGATGCGTAGAATGCGCGCTTGGGGCCACCATAGGCGTAGAGCCGTCTAGTGAAGATCCAGCGAAGTCGCAAAGCTTCACATCCTCATTCCAGTCCAGCAGGACATTGTAGGTGCCGATATCCACTTGCATAAAACCGCGGGAATGGATGTGATGGAGTGCCTCGGCGATCTGCCATGCCCATCGGGTTACGAGCTGCGTGGCTGGTCGCTGGCTGTCCTTTTGTAGTTCCAAAAGGCGCTTTCGCAGCGGGTATTGAAGACGTTCGAGGACAATTCCGCCTGAATGTGCAGCAATGAATTTCGTGATGTAAGGGTGCTCCCCTAAGCGTTCGTAGATTCGGCGCTCCACATCCAGTTGTGCTTTGAATTCATCTCCCGGCATGGGCTTCTTGATAACCGTGCGATCAGGACCTTCAGTGACCACTCCCGACATTCCATGATACCATGAGCTGCCCGCTTCGTCAGGAATTGGGACTGCTCCTGCCATGGCGTTGACGATTGAACACAAGCTGACTGTCCGACTTCGAAATCAATGCTGGGGATGAGAAGGGCCAGAACCGTAGCGAATGCGTTCGAGTTGGTGGATAGAATTCTGCGGCTTCGACGACGTTAGTATCACGAGTAAGGGATAGATTGCGCGCGTGTGTACTCACCTCTGATACGTTGGGCTCAAGCTGTGAAATCCGTGGTGTTGAAGCGGCGTCGAACTTCGGCTGCAGTACCAGAGGGACATCGTATCATCCGAAGTTCTGCCGCCACGACATGCAGAGGACGAATGCGCCCAACAGAGCAGGTTCTAGAGGTTTCAGAGAGGTGGCATACGCTGGGCTTGCAGGACATTAGACATGCAGTTTGGAAATCTGGCGAGGTCTTTGCTTGTTGAGTGCAGCTCACTTTCTAGAAAGTGTTGAGAGCCCTCAGGGAGCAGTTTGGTTAGGAAGAACCATTCTCCCACCAAAGGGCGTGTCAGTAGCCGCCGAGATTCGATGTGCATGCCTTTTTAATTCGTTCTTACGCGCGCGGAACATACCTTGTAACTACGACGCCATATCATCTGTCAGACCTGTGACGCTAAATTGTGTACCTCAAGGCAAGGAGTGCATGTAACACTAGTGACTGTAACATGGCTCTTTGCGCTAGACGAGACGAATTAAAGAGGCGATATAGCATCATGTGTGAATTTCGCGTTCTGCGGTTTCAATTCAGGGGCAAATTCAAGGATCGAAATGCAGCGGTCGAATGCAGCAGCCCGAGTCTCAATACTTGATTCATTGAGGCATGCCTCGTCCTTCGTGTAAGTAAAATCCTTCCCCAATAGCATCTGGTTGCCTGCATGCCAAGTCCCCTTTCCATAACTGACTGGCAGATCAACTATCCAGTCAGCTTCCATGCCAGCAGGCCACCGACTTCCAGGACGTCCTTCTTCCTCTGCCCAAGGGCTGCCTAAGTAACGGCATCTATCCGGCAGTTTCATGGCCTGGTCTGTTCTCTGCGAGCAGATACAGATCCACATATGCAGATAAATATAGCTTCATTCCAGAAATCTCTCTTACGTCATGTCGGTCGGGGGTGGGTCTACTCTTGTTTCAAAACTGGGCAGATGCAAGGGCAAGAACTCTGTCTACCTGGAACCGCCGCTGCCGGGGGTTTTGGTTCTATTACATGTGTCGCTACCTAGTGGAGACAATTTATAAAAAGATTGGTCTCACACAAGAAATCCAATTCGTGAAGGTGGTCATGTAGATGTTGGCAATATGAAGCCTCAATATGGCCCTGCCATTGATGTATCATGTATATACAAGTAGACCATGCTACTAGTGGAAGCCCAACAAAGATGTCCAAGTGCATCTGTAGAATTTTATACAGCAAAAGGAGCCGTCACCACTTCACCCCGACTCACGCCACCGCTATGCGTTACCGACATACGGAACATATCACTGCCACGACCCGGCAGTCTCCGTCTGGCGAAGAGCAGCAATTTCGTCGGGAATGTCCGCCCTCTTCTCAGAAGTAAAGGCCCGGCGGCGGACCCAGGTCGTGAGCCAAGTAAACCAGTCGTCGGATCCATCAGCGCCAGTTTCGACATTGATTGGGAAAGGAGGGAATCCACCGGGAAAGCCAGGATCACCTTGACCTTCAGGGAAAGGAGGGAATCCAGGGAAGCCGGGATTGCCACCAGGGAAGCCAGGGTTTCCGCCGTCTCCAGGGGAGCCAGGGAAACCAGGGTTGCCGCTATCTCCAGGGGAGCCAGGGAAGCCAGGGTTGCCGCCGTCTCCAGGGGAGCCAGGGAAACCAGGGTTGCCGCCGCCTCCAGGGGAGCCAGGGAAGCCAGGGTTGCCGCCATCTCCAGAAGAGCCAGGGTTTCCACCAGGGAAGCCGGGGTTGCCGCCGTCTCCAGGGTTCGTGGGGTTGTTAGGAGGCTGAGGAGAACCGCCACCACCGTTGTCGCCGCCGCCTTGCCTCCCTTGGCGGAACTCCTGCCAGGCGCTCTTCATGCGGTTGATCTGGCCCGGGGTGAACTCCCTAGCACATGGTCTGCATTCCAAGATGTTAAAATTTGCTCAGTCAAGGAGGGAGGGTTCACTGACGGAGACGAGTAGTCCATGAAGTTGAGGATAGGGTCCGGCTGAGCGAAGCCGCAAGAGTGAGGTGGGTTGTTTATTGGGCATCCACGTGTCGGGCCCCTCTGAGGCGTCGTATCGGCGATTCCATCGCCCTCTCCCGAGCAGCCGCCTTCGAACGTGTGCATCAAACCAAGCCAGTGGCCGATTTCATGGGTGGTGACCATGTCATTCTGCTGTATTCTCCCGTTGCTGCCGGTGGCTCCGGGGACGGTACTGGACACAACAGTGCAACCATCGATGATGTTCATCTTCGAGCCCGGAGACAATCTGGTAGGGAAATAGCAAAGCCCATCTGCTGTATCTCCGAGGGTTGCGAGATAGTAGACGTTCAAGTCTCCGTATCCACCCTTGCGCAGCTTGGACTTCATGGCCATCTCGTCCTGATTTTCGGCCCAGCTCGGATTCTGCTCATAGTCGACGCCCTTGAGGTTGAACGTAATGCCGGCGGAAGTGTAATGCTTGTTGATCGTCTGAAACTGCTGCTTGATGGCATCCTCCTGTAGACCATGTCAGTCGCTGTTGGGTAGAAGAGGTCTAGAGGCTTCATCTTACAGCCAGGAAGCCGCCAGCAGCACTCTGGCTGGCGTAGACAACATGAGCGAACGCATCAACGCTGATCGGAGCGCTGTTGACCTGACGGCGTTCGTTGAAGTGCGCTTCGCGCTCTGCAAGTCGCTTGGTATTGTTGAGGTGCTCCTCGGTCGGGAGCGGTGCGCCGCAAGCGAAGATTTCGTCCCTCTGGCCAATTGTGGCGGCCATGGCCGTGGCCATATATCCTGCCACGAGGGCAGACTTGAGAAACATGCTGAAAGAGGAAAAGGTAAAGATCGGACGAAAACCGGGAAATACACGAAAGTAGCCTGTCAGTTCCAGACTGGGACTAAGACGAAAAGGAATGAGGAAGCGCGGCTCTGGCTGCGGATGAGGGCTTCCATTTCAAAGTCTGTGGGCGACTGTCGAAGCCCTTTATATTCATTCACGGACTTGTTAATTTATCTTCTACGCTCCTGGTTCTTGTTCTTGTAGTAGAAGGTGACGCTGAGGAGGCCCTGGATACACCCGACACGGGGCCGTGACACAGTGGAATCAGGAAAGCAGCATGGACAACCCCACGGACGCCCGTTTCGGAAGTTCAGGGTGTACTAGAATGTAGTTGAGGGTTTACTAGAATGTAGTTGAGGGCTTACTAGAATGTCTGACAGGTGGGGACGCCATTGGACATGGTAGTCGGGGGCTACGGCTTGGACCGCCAAGATCAGGCGGGGACACTAACCATGAGGCCGTTGCACTTATATGAATCGGATCCGATTCATTCATCCGACCACCGCCTTGAGGACTGCGTGAATTGCTGGCGGTGAGATGCTTGAGACAAGAATAACTGGTGATCGAAATTGCTGTGCTCCTGAAGCCATGCATTAAACCATGGAATCGGCAGATTGTGGGATGAGCCGAGGTTGACGATAGGTCACATAATTATGTTCACATTCATTATCAGACGGGATGTCCAATTGCAGGCTTCAATCACGCCGTATGGATGTGCACATGCAAGTTTCGTTTGAAGCCTTTGGATGAACCATATCGAAATAGGTCTCGGCACATCATCTCATCGATCACAACTGACACTCTAGTAGCCGTCCGATCCTCTTTGTTTGAGCTGCTGGTCTTCTGCTGATCTTGGGACGAAATCCAAAATTTTCAAGTGGTCATCATGTGTCAATTGAAAAAGGTATCCGCCGAGGAGAGACAACTGGAATTTCTTGAAACGGAGACATTTAATGCACTACTATTCCCGTACCATCAGATGACCTCTGTTTCAGGCTCCAAACTTGTCAGTTGGTTCCAGGGGCTAGCCAACACAGCCTTAAAATGGGCTGACGGGAATAAGGCGTTTCATCCTCTTTCCTCCTTCCTCAAAGGGGATAAGGAGCGTCACGAGAGACCATACGTCCCCTCTTACAAGCCCCTCGTAAGCACTTGTACTCGTAGTATCGTCAATGCAACCCCGGGCTCCGAGAGTTGATGCCGGCGTCGGCTGTCTCGACTTTGACATCCCAGCCAATGCCTAATCCGATCGTCGCGACACGGGAAATTGGGGAAACATGGATGCCGACCAAGGCCGACGGCAATGCTACGTAGCGCCCTTACTGGAGCCTCCCTCGACGCTTAAAGGAGAGTACACCCAGTTTCAAAACCGAAAGCGAGTGACAAGCTCAGCGGGACCCACGGCAGATCACTCACGATCAAGATTGAGAACCGGTACACCAGATTGCTTAGAATTGTTCAAGGGAAACAAGTACCTCTCCTTAGTAACTGCATTTAATCCGTTGCAAGGCAAAGAAGGTCGTGATATATGAGCTAAAGCGTGCTTTGACAACAGCGGCAAACCACGTCCAAATATTATGGGTTTAACAGAAAAGTGCACCTATAAGTGTAAAATAGTATGCAGGGTACTAGCAGCGGCTAAGTCTACTGAATACCCTTGTCGTGGGTCTTGTCTCTCGTTTTCGGTTCGTAATCCTGGATGGATCATGGGTGTACATCTTGGACCCGACCAAGCTGACATGGACACTGTCGACCCAGAACTCGACAAGAGCCCACGGTACGGTCAAGGCTCATCTTTGTCTCTCCGGCGCCGTCGAAGGGTTTGTCAGCAGACCCATCCAGGCACGATGCATATGTTGTCAGTGGGAACGTCCTCCTTGAATCCGGTTCATGTAACAACCTTGAACAATACATATCTAACATGAAATCCACCACGAGTCTGCATATCTTTTGTGCAACGAAACTTTTTGCGTTTCTCAGTGCGTCCCTTTAGTGTCGGGATGCTGGGTACCCGGGTCTTCCAGCTCAAACGGGCGGCTCTGGCGAGGCCGCAACGGAGTATTCATGCCTGAAGCATTGTCCTCCTTCTCTGTCCCAAGACAAGGCAATTCTTGCAGCGTGGCGGCTCCCGAGATAACTCCCTTTTCATTGTATGACGTTGCTGGAGGCTCGGCCGCCGGCAGCTCGGCCGCTTGTACCGGTGTGTGTGTATAGTGAGCTGGTTGATAGCCCACAGAAAGCGGATAAGCCGGGGGCCTCATGTCGCAGTATGGCACCCCCTGTAGATGAGGCATGATTCTTTGAGGCCCTGATGCCAAGTTTTCTTTCTGCTGGCAAAGCTGTCCACCCGTATGCCGGCCGATCCCTGCTTGGGATCTTTGTCGGCCCAACTTTGAAAAACCTTTAAGCCAGAAAACCAGCAGTCCTAGGAGCATGATGGCGCCTACAGTGCTGCCCACAGCGATGCCAGCCACAGCTTCTTTCGATAACTCGCCGTGACTGTCAACTGGAACGTCGGTCGCTGCAGGTGTGGTTGTGGCAGCACGTGTAGAAGTCTCGGCGAGAGAGGAGCTCGTGGTTCTGGCGGTCGACATTCTGGCACTCGACATTGATGCGCTCGACATTGATGCGCTCGACTGCGTCAATGAGCTCACAGGCATTGGCAGAAACACCGCTGCGGCCTCCGTATCATTGCTCAACATGGCCGGTCGTAGGGCCTTGGGTGGGCAGCCCGCAGCGCGGCATGGGTTCTCGGTACAGCATCCCATGAACGGCGGCACTGAGTAGGCGCAAGCGTACCACAGCGGTCCATTGCTCCCACTCCCCTGGCAGTTTTGCGGAAGGATCATTTCGTATGCGGTCTTGTTGAACGTCATCGTCTCGAGCTTGTCGTCCGGACAGCTGCCGTCCTCGGTATCGCAAGGGTTGGTTCCGCAGCATCCTACGAAGCGCTGCGGCTTATCACGGCAAACGAAAAAGCTGCCACCGTTGGGACATGCCGCTCCGAGTCGTTTCTCTGGCCCTTCCATTCTGTCGGTCGATTAACAGGTCAAACCCGTCCGCTGCTTGTCAGCATGAGGGTGTAGGGGGCTGGTGAATAGGAACCGGCAAGCGACGCAGTCGAACCACAGACAGCCAAAGTCGCTTTGTCTCACCGCCTTGGCTTGTTTTCTTTGCGGGCCAGCCGACTTTGCTGTTGGTTGGGGCCTTGGGCACGTTGCTGGTGTTGGCTCGGCCACCGTGTTGCCCAACAACACCATCACGACAGTCTCGGCAGACGGACCACTTAAACGTACGAATACAAACCGATGCAAGGGGGTAGTATTGCTTTGTCCCGAACCTGCCCATAGCGCAACCTTCCAAGTAACAAAGGATGACCCACGGGTTTAGGACCTTGGTTAGTTCCCTTACCTCGAAGTAAAGCCATTAATAAGGATTTCTAGAAGATATGTTCAAGTGTGCTTGAAAGCCCAAGCAGGTCCTCCATCGACTACCATCAGCAGTCAATCCATGCTGCGACCGCCGCGCGACATTTCCAGACACCAAGATCTGCGTCACGATATAAGCATGTTCAATTGCATTCAAGGAAGCCCCCTCCCTATTGCGCCTGTAGCCATTGCGTTCTATACTTCATACGAAGTGCAGCACCGATTTTTTCTGTCCTCCTTCACTTCTCAACTTGATCTCGCAACAGATCTTTTCGCCTTCGTGACCACTCCCCCCAGCCATTCCTGGAGGTTGCGCACCGATATCCATACCCAGGGTCCCGATCATTCCTTGTTCTTTTTGGGGATCCTTTTCTTCCTTTGCAATAAGTTGCAATTGCTTGGAGCGATCATTCTCCGCAGCCCGTCATCGTCTATCGCGGGTGGAATATGGCCATCGTCTTGCAGAGCATGGTCAATCTCCTCCGACTTTACCTTCTGTAGCAGGGACATCTTCATGTCAATGCCATCGGACACCATGATGCGGACAAGATACGACTTCTTCGTCTGTCCAATTCGCAAGACCCGGCCAAATGCCTGCTTCTCCGATGTTGTGTTCCACCATGGGTCAACCAGAATAACGCGATTGGCAACTGTCAAGTTTAATGACTGCCCTCCGCACTGCATAGACGCAACCTGGAGTAGATCTTAGCAAACGAGGTAATAAACCCCAGCCTAAGGAATAGAACTCACTAGAATTCTCTTTTCCGAGTCCTCTTTGAAGTCATTTAGAGACTTGTTTCTCTGAGGCTGCGACATTGCGCCGAAGTAGTATAAGAAGTTACTCTTATACCCAGCCATCTCGAGCATGCGCCCCAAGACCTTTCCGGTCATGATGAACTGGACGAAGACTGATATGGTCGCGTGAGCAAGGTATCCGACCCATCCACCTGGGAAGACGTACCTATGACCTTGTCGTCCGGATGGTCCTGTAACCAGGTGGCAAGCACAGCCATCGTCGCAGTTAGTTTTGTGCTTGGAACCAGTTCGCAATCGTCCAGCCGAGCGCTAGCGATAAAGCATCCGTTCTCGGCTTCATCTCGAGCGATCTGGACCTCATTGGCATCTCTACCGGGCTCTCGAAATTTTTCAATGGTTGCAGAATTCGTAATGTGCCCCAAGGTCTTGAAGCTTCCCCGAGCAAAAATACTCTCGGTGCAAGCAGGCGCGAGACAAGCCTACCTTGGGTGTTAGCGTTTGACAATAACTTTAGATTCGTAAAGTCGGAACTTACAGAGATGGAGTGTTTCTGTTGTGCACCTGCCGTACACGCGCGATGAAATGCGGCTCGATAGCATTTCTCGCAATAGTAGTGGCCGCACTTGTTTAGTTAGTGAGCGTGCTGGAACTTGCCTGGCGACCGAACATTCACTTACCATCTCAAGCTGTACTGCCAGCCTAACCGGCAATGCCGATTCCTCACAGCTGCAGCAGGTGGAGCTTTGTGCCTCCAGCTCTTGCTGAAACATGTCGAGGATTGCGTTCCACTCAAACTTCCCGCCAAAAACAGGCTCTTTGCGTTGCCGCAAAAAGTTCAGTCCTGTTTGGTACCCCTCGAACCCACTCTCATTCTTTTCATTGGCATTCGTTTTATTGGCCATCAGCTGATCCAAAATTGAATCATTGGCGCCAGAATCTCCAAAATTGGCCTTGACTTCACGAATCTCTGTAGTAGTTATCACCGTCCGAAGTAGTTTCTCCAGATTGAAAGGATGGGAAACTGCTTGTCGCAGCCTCATGAACATGGCATACTGTAATCTGGCCTCGGCGCTTGAGAGGTCATGGTCAGTCACACTTTGCTCACCGTCAACCTGTGCATCTCTCTTCTTCTTTTGTTCTTTGATCTTTTGGTTTTTCTGTCCGTAATGAGAAATCACGAGCCTCCCACCCGGTTAGCATGCTTTGTCTCAGGCTATAGAAACACGACGGGATAAACTTACGAAGTAAGAATTGTTTCTTCTTTGGAGAGAGGAAACCACAGGTTTTGGTACTGGCTGCTTGGCAGATCGAGAATGTGATATCCCAAAAACTTGTCGTTCAGGGTCCTTGCGAAAAACAGTCAGAACTCGGCCCACATCCGCTCGAAGTGAATTCCTTACCGGCGATACGTGACCATCGAAATGAGAGCTTCAAAGCTCATATTTTCCTTGTCGTTCTAAATTTTGCCGTCAGAATAGCGCAAGCCACATGTCCGCCTGGTCCAAATTACCTCGGCCATGTACTTGTACTTGAAGTCCTGCACCGTCTCTGTGTAGCCACATCGAATGAACTTGAGGTATGGAAAGAATTCTGATATACGTTAGTGAGAACTTAGTTCTGTTTCAATCTGATATACCCGTGAATTCTTACCTAGTACCGTGTTTGCGAGTGGAGTGCCACTCAATGCCCAGCGGTATTTGCTGGTGAGCTCGCAGCACACCGTTGCGGCTGTGCGACTTGTCAGCGCATCACCCTCTTCATCAGCGAGAGATAATGTTACTCACTTCTACTGTTGATGTTTTTGATGGCATGTGCTTCATCCAAGATGACCCTGTACCATTTTGTCTTGAACAAGAAGCCCATCTTCTTTGCAACAGCCTTTCTGTATGCAGATTCGTCGCCGTCATGTCTGTCTTCCATCTCTGCCAGAAAGTCTGTCGACGGATACTCGGTCATTAGCTCATGGTAAGTCGTGATGCTTTAGTCATTAGCGTTTTCCGTCAATGAGGAGCCTGTTTACTTACAGGACCTTAATCTTCTTATACAAGCCTAACGGCTTGTCTTCCTTGGGACTGTAGACCGAAACCCAGTCGCCAATTGGACTTTTGCAATGCTTTTGTACTTCGTCCTTCCATTGCAATGCAATTGACTTGTTTGGGACCACCACCAAGGTCACGCGGGTAAATTCTTTCCCATCGCCCTGCAGGGGAGGATTCCCCGTTATGCAAGCCAGGCTCATCACGGTTTTGCCGAGTCCCATGACGTCAGCCAACAGCCCCCCGTATGGTGCCGCCCTGCCGAGCTCCCTCTTGACCATCCAGGCTGCGGCAGTGATCTGGTGCGGCTTCAGCGCCGTGTTCATTTTTTTCAATCTCCAATCACCATTGACAGCCTTCACCTGCTTATAGCCAAAAAGCGAAATGGCTTCTTCGAGGTCTTTTTGTTGTGTTGCGGTTCTTCTTGTATCTGAACCATCGGGGATGCTCTGCTTTATTAAAGACAGCTGCTCAGCATGTGTGGTTGCCTTGATGGCTTTTATGACAGGAGCTGTGGCAGGTGTGTTGTTATCCTCCTGGTCGTCAGGAAGCTTCAAGCTGCATGCTGCCATGTTATTGATTGCCTTTTTCTTGCTTCCTCCAACATGTTGGTCCTCTTGGCTCCTCTTCCTCTTCCTCTCTGCAGCTTCATCCTCAGCTTGGTGAAGGCGAGCAACAAATTCCCGGGCATTCTTTGCCGGGCGTTTCCTCTCTCGCTTCTCGACTGCTGGCTTTTTCGAGTTTGGCGATTTGCCTCGACGGCGACGCTTGTCTATAGCTCGAACACTCTCATCACTGCTTGAGGAGTCGCAATCAAATTCCAATTCCGAAGATGTGTGCTCGGAGTCTGTCTCGCTTTCCGAGCTCCCTTCAGAGGAGGCATGTTCCTGGCCATTGGCGATCTCAAGCTGGTCGCATCTCCCGGTATCTTCAACTTGATCCAAGCCAAAATCGTCCTCATCGTCCTCAGGTTTGGGCGGAGGAATGGCCACGGTGCTATCCACTTCGAGTTTTACTTTGCCTTCGTCCTGACCGTGGTCTCGCGGAAGAGGTGGAAAGTCTTGTTCCTGTTTGACTTGCTTCGAAGTCAGCTGGTGATTGTGTCGTTGGCGGCTCTGTGGGTCTCGAATTGTGTTGGACTCCGTATCCGGTGTCGCACGAGGCGAAGTGAGGCCCCCTAAATACTGTGGCTCTCTCATAGTGCCAGATGTCTTGACATGAATGCAGTCTAATTGACGGACTGAAGAGATTCCGAATTGTTAGCATCAAAGAGCTTGAGATATGCGATAGATGGCGGGACAAGGATAAGAAATGTCAGAAGGGAAGGGGCATTTGTCACCAGTGCAAACGAAGAGTAGAAGCAGCACCGCGCTGGCCTGCGTGATGAATGTTTGAGAGTAAGCGAATCAGGGTACTTGCGCTGAGATGGAAAGGTGTTGCAGAGGTGTTTATTCCACGTAGGACTCGATCTCAATAAGAACCTTGCTCCAGAATGACCAAAACCAGAGACCGGTCAGGAAAAGTCTCGGGTTCCATCAACAGGCGCTGCTTGGTATTCGCCGGCGCAATGAAAAGGTGGGTGATGTAGGAACAAGAGAGATGGAGCACCGGATACTGGAGCTGGAGAGAGAAAGCGATATGTGCTGAGGTAAAGGGAGATGGAGAGAGCTAGAATTGGCGGAGGAGGATAAGAGAAAGGTATACGTGCTGGGGGCGAGGGAGAGAGAGCCTCTCTCCTCTCTCCTCTCTCCTCTCTCTCACGAATTCGCGCAGTGCATTGTTGTGTTGTCGAGGCTTGACTGTTGCCCAGCAGGAGAGACTTCGCAGTCATGCAGAGGTGCAGCTCCTGGTGATCACGCTCTGCACACGCAGCATGTACGGCAAATGTCGTACTAGGGCCCCGCACCGAGGAGACTGCCAGCGACTAAAGTGTGCGATTGCACGAGAATGGCCTCGAGCACTTGTCCGTTCTGCTGAACTGCGCTGGCCCTGGCCAATGACGAGTCACCCCCACGTTAAACAACACCCAACAAACGATACAAGAACTTGCCAAAGCTACACCGCGCATTAGCAACTTGAAGAAACTGCAGAGGCACTTTCACGATGTTGTTTAAAGTTGCTCTGGATTTTAAAAATCTACAGCTCATTGAGGGCATAGATTTGCTGCGTCTCCGTCGCGCTGTTGAGTCTGTTTGATGGGAACTGCTCCTATCCGCACCGTGTGGTCCGTGCACCCGCATTCACACCTCATCGCCACACACGTCTTACCACATCATTCACCACACCATCAGTGACAGCCTCACACATCCCGCTTCATATTTGGCCGGCCTCATTCCTCACGGCGTAGCTACGCCGCTCCTGCTTGGCCACCGGCTGCCTGTGCACAGACAGAGCTCGGTGCGCCAGCGTTGCACAATGATACTCGCCTCGGACCCAGCATCCGAGACCACGAACCATGGAACCTCCTTCGCATCGGCCGCTGGCCATGGCCATCGGCAGTCTCAAGGATAGGGCGATTATCCTGTGCTCCGAGATCAACGACCATGTGAAGACACCTAATCTGCCGCCCGAGGAGCGCATTCCCAGAAGCATGGTCGCTGGGCTGCGCCTGTACGGCGGAGCGCTGTTCGCCCTGGAGACGCTGGCCCTTGAGCTCGAGCCGGCCGTCAGCCAGCCAGCAGACCCCGCGGCCTTCCCGTCGGACCGCTTCGCCTTGCTGTGCCAGCTGGGAGAGACACTTGACTCGTTCGAAGAGAGGCTGGCGAAACCCTCAAGTGAAGTCAGCCTTCTCCGGACGGCTGCGCGGAAGTACCGCAACAGAATCACATATGTCCTCGCGTCGACCCAGAGCTACGCAGACCTGACCATGCTTCTATCCATTGGGATTCAGGGCAAGGATGAAGAGCCGGACGCGGACGCCAAGGACCTGTCGAAATGGCTGACAATCCTGAACGCGCCGTACCACAACCGCCCGCCACGGGAGGAGTACCTCCAGAGGCAGTTTATCGCGGGCAGACTGGTCGACTTTCCAGGGTACACGGAAGCCGCGATGAATTGGCCCTTGTTTGCCGAAGAGCACTGGTCCACGATTCAGGAGCAGGTCAAGACCTTGTTCGTCATGCCTCGGTCACACAACTTCGTGCAATGGGTCCTCGAATACGCAAGGGAGACCAACGACGACTGTCAGGACGCAGCCGCCCACTTGGCGCTGACCAATTCGCTTCGCGACGGCTCGGCCTCCCCGCTGCACCTCGCCGCGGCTTTTGCTCTCCCGAGTCTGGTTGAGAGCCTCCTGGCTGACGGAGCCGATGTCAACCAGGACGGTGGCTGGCTGGGCTCCCCGCTGTTCTGTGCCCTTGTGGGACCTGACGTCTTGGCCGTGGGGTGCTCACCCAAATCCGTGAGCGACCTCTACTGCTATGGCGCGAGACCGCCCACTCGCCGCATCATCATCAAGAAACTCTTGGACTCCGGGGCAGACTGCAGCTACCCAATCTATACAGGAGAGGGCGAAGTCGGGTCGCTTGCCTTGCTAGCATTCTGGTTTTCATGCATCGTCAACGACCACACCGTCTTTGAGCAGGTAGTGTCAGGAGGAGCGGTGGTTGATGAGGACTTTGACAGGATACTAGTAGAGGGTACAGATCTCATGGCTCGTGCAAAGCCCTCCCCGTCCACCTTGGCCCTGCTTATCACCTGCGTGCTCGACTCCATCCTCTGTTGCAAAAACGAGCTACCGTGGTATCACGACACCACCATCGATGGCGTCAAGTCCTTCATGGGCGACCACCACCTCGAGTTCACCGACGGGCTCGGCCCGAGCAGACTGTTAAACATCATGTCGGAGCACCGCCTCCGCCATCTGGTCTTGTCCGCGATACTCGAAGATGAGACCGTTTGCCTCGAAAGACTAGCGATGGACCCGCGGTTCGATCCAAACCAACTCGCCCAGCAAGAGGACAACGGCACCATCGCCCATCTCGCCGTCGGTGGCAATCAGCAGGAGGTCGTGGACATACTCCTCAGGGCCGGCTCCGACTTTTCGATGAGAGACGACAAAGGCCGGACGCCTCTGATGCTCTCCGAGACCGAGGCCATGCTGACCAAGCTGATCCAGCACGGCGTGTCCACAACCGCCACCGACAACAAGGGCCGCAACATCTGGTACTACGCCGCAGCCACAAACTCCGACGTCATGATAGGCTTCCTGGCTAGGAAAGACCCGTCCAAGAAGGAAAACATTGGAGCAGCCTCGGCCAGCGGCGCAACTCCGCTGGACAAGGCCCTCCGGTACACCAAGCAGCTGCTCACGGTCGCGAGATCCAAGGCTGCCCGGCCGGTGCCCATGGCCGCGCGCCTCCTGCTGCTGGACAACGCAAAGTTCAAGAACTCGGGCCCTCACCCGCCCTTCCTCATGGGCACGGAATGGGGGCGCACCGACCTGGTGGAGAGTCTGGTGGACGCGGGGGCGGACCCGCGCGCGACGGACGACATGGGCGAGAATGCCCTCCACAAGCTCAACCTGGCGGCGACGCCGCAGCTCGTGTCCTACGTGCAGAAGCTCTGCAAGGGGATGCCCCTGGCCACGGGCGCGGCCGCCGACGCAGACTGCAACAGCGACATGGGCAAGAAGAGAAAACGGGCCAGCACGGGCGCCGACAGAGTCCTCACGCCCGCGGAAACCATCCTCACCAACACGGCCCTCGTGAACCTCCACAACTACTTCCAAGCCTCCGGCCATCCATCTTGCAAGGGGCCTCTCTCCGAAGAGGCGTACACGCTGCTCCTCACGCCGCAGCAGCTCGCCTACCACGACGCCTCGGGCATGGGCCTCTGGGCCCGCTTCTGCCACATCGTGCTGCCCAAGTACGAGCACCTCACCGGGTGGCCCCTGGAGGGCGACCTCGGCTTCTTCAGGAAGTCTGTGCTCACCGCGCTCAAGTGCCAGGTCAAGGCCGGCGCCCTGGCGCGCTACGAGGACGAGACAGGCCGCGCCGCGGTGCTGCTCCTCGCAACGGTCCACGGCGACGGCGGACCCCTGGAGTGGCTGCCCCGGCGCCTCCCCTTTGCGTACGACCTCCTCCGGCAGTTCGACAGCCCGCTGACGCGGGAGTTCCTGCTGACGCAGGCCGCGCACGACATGCTGATGGCTGCGCACAAGCATCACTTCGAACTGCTCGATTGGTTGACGACCACGCGGACGCGCCTCAGGCGAGCCGACGGAGATGATCCCTGCGCGAAATGTCCCGGGAATGTGTGAAGAGCGGGGCCTTACTTGCGGTTTACGAAGTTTGGATAGAAAGGATAACGAGGGACGGGAATGCCCGCAATGTCAAAGTTGGATACAAGGAATGCGTGTTTGTAGGGACACTTTATCTGGACAATCGTGATTCGATTTCTACACGGTCATGCCTCATCTACCGCCCGAAACAGCCCGGCAAGCAAAAACGCCGTAATATGCTACCCAAAAGCCAGTCCGTGACGCTCCCTGTTCTGCCGCCGCCCCGTCGCTAACCCCATGTCCCGCCACCGCCTCCGCCCCTGCCGCCCCTCCGCTGCGCGCTCAGCCTCCAGTCGTCCTCGCCGGCGAACTTGTTGTACAGCGGCTGGATCCTCTCGGCCTGCTTGCGCTTGCTCAGCTTGTCCGAGGCGGCGACCCGGAAGAAGGTCGGCGCCGCCTCGACGAGCCACTTGGGCTCGATGCTCGTCGTGCAGTGCATGTACTCCTTGGTGGTCAGGACGAGCGTGTGGTAGATGACCCATTCCGCCTGCTTGCCGAACAGCGCCGAGCTGGGGTGCAGGTACACGGGCGTGCCCTCGATGAGCGTCTTGTAGCCCTCCTGCGGGTCCTTGCGCGCCGCGTTGCGGAAGAAGCCGGCGCAGAGGGCGCGGCGGACCTTTTGCGTGTCGCGCCCGCACGAGACGACGGGGTGCCTGTAGCGGTCCATGATCTTGACGAGCTGGTCGCGCACGTCCTTGGCTCGGCGCATGGAGCGGGCTTGGATGAAGTTCTCGAAGCACCAGGGGTTCGAGTAGCCGCTGTGTTTCCAGGCGTTGTAGACGTTGAGGAGGGTCAGATGGTCGCCGTGCGGGTCGTGGAACTTGGACTTTTTCTGGTCCGCCTGCGTCTGCTTTTCTTTGGGTCGGTAGAACACGTTTGGCAGGTTGAGCATGGCCACGATGCTGAGCATCTCGTCGCAGCACGCCTGGTCCACGGCGGCGATTAGCACCTTGGCCAGCGACGGCTCCATCGGGAAGTCGGCCATTTTCCGGCCCAGACGCGTGAGCAGCCCCTCGTCGTCCAAGGCGCTCAGGGCATAGAGCTCCTCCAGCGCCGTCAGCATGGTGTTGATGGGCGGCGGGTCCATAAAGTCAAAGTGCAGCAAGTCGTTGATGCCCATCGCCTTGAGCATCAAAATGGTATGCGCCAGGTTCTGCCGTTGGATTTCTGGAATCGTCGTGGGAAGCATCTCGGACTGGTACGCAGCTTCTGTGTACAAGCGAAAGGTCTTGCCAGGGCCAGTACGCCCAGCTCTTCCGGCTCTCTGGTTTGCCTGCGCTTGGGAGATTGGCGTGACAACCAGCGAGTCCATCCCCAGCTTGGGATCGTACGCATTCTGCTTCACAAAGCCCGGATCTACCACGTAGTAGATCTCGTCGATGGTGATGGACGTCTCGGCAATGTTTGTTGCAATGACCACCTTTCGGCTCCCTGGCGGCGCAGGGTCAAAGATGCGACTCTGCATCTCCGTTGGCAGCTGTGAGTAGACTGGTAGAATAATAAGGTCCGGCACGCTCGGGCCTAGGGCCTTCATTCGCTCAAACAAGATTTCGCAGGAAGTGTCAATCTCTTCCTGGCCTGTCAAGAAGAGCAGGATATCGCCCTTGGGCTCTGTCAGATGGATCTGCATCACCGTGACCAGGGCAGCATCCAGGTAGTCGGATTCGGGTTCCCTAGAGTACAGGATTTCGACTGGGAATGTCCGGCCCGGGATCGTAAAGATGGGGCATTCGTTGAAGTAGGCTGAGAACTTGTCCGCATCGAGAGTGGCAGAGGTAACAATGACCTTGAGATCCGGTCTGTGCTTGAGGGCCTTCTTGAGCAGCGCGAACAGAACGTCGGTGGCGATGGTCCTCTCGTGGGCCTCGTCCAGCATGATGCAAGAGTAGCGCTTCATGTCCGGATCCATTAGGATCTCCCGTTGCAGCATGCCATCAGTCATGTATTTGATCTTGGTGGAAGAGCTCGTGCAGTCTTCGAATCGGATGGTGTAGCCGACTTCCTCGCCAAGCTTGCAGCCAACTTCTTCGGCGACGCGTTTGGCAACCGACATGGCAGCCACTCGGCGAGGCTGTGTGCATCCGATGATACCCTCGTTGGCAAACCCTGCCTCTGCCAGGTACTGGGTGAGTTGAGTCGTCTTTCCGGAGCCAGTCTCTCCGACAACAATCATGATCTGGTTCTCATGGACAGCCTGGATGAGCTGGTTCCGGAACGCATACACGGGCAGGGTCTCTCGCTGCTGCTTGATGGTCATGCTCGTGCGCTTTCCGAGCGGCTGGCCCTTTGGAATAACCGCTTGTTTCCACTCGGGGACCTCTTCCGACTTGGCGTTCATCCTTGCGTTTCGCAAAGCACTCGCGAATTTGCGTTTATCCGGGTCGGCCATGGGGTCGTGCCACTGTGCCGCCAGGTTCTCCTTGGAATCATCCTTGGCCGAAGCATCGGCTTCTTGTTGCTTCAGCTCTTTCCTCTCCTTGGCGAGAGAGGTGCCAGACATGGCTGCTCGGTTCATGGAACCGTCTGGCGCCTTGACCACCCGGATCGGGGACAGTTCGAGGGACTGCTTGGTCTGGCCAGCCAGGAAGGGCGGCTCTTCCTCGCGAACCTCGATGTCCACGTCCTCTTCCAGCTCCAGCTCGCCATCCCCGCGCAGCGTCGCATTGTAATCCTCCTCGAGGTCGGGGTAATCCGAGGCTTTGGCCACTCCTGATGCGATGAGCTGCCGAATCTCCCACCTCTCAGGCGACGTCATCCTCTTCTTCTGGCGTCTCGGGGGCCCTATCGTGTCCCGTGGCATCGCAGGGGGCAGCGGTTCATAGCCGTTCTTGGCGCCACCGCCCAGGGCCTCCATGTTTGCGCCAGTGGAGAACCTCGGCTGGGGTTCCAGATCCATCCCCGTGGCCTGCTCCACGTCCTTCATCGACAGGCCGATTCTCGTCCCATCGATGCTCACGATCTTGACAAATACCTGCTGCCCCTTTTCTAGCAAGTCGGACGGATGGCTGACGCGTTGGCCTGCGACCATCCGAGAAACGTGCACCAGCCCATCGACCTTGCCCCGTACGTGGTGGATGTTTACAAAGGCGCCAAAGTCCTTGAGGCCGGTGACATGGCCCTCGTATATCTTGTTCAGTTGTGGCTCGTCGTCGACCTCGGGCTCTGGCGGTCTATCCAGTCGGTCTCGCGCATCGTCATGGTCATCGTCATGTCGTCTGCGGCCGCGTTTGTCTTTTCGTGAGCCCCGGAATCCGTCTCGCCAGTCCTCGTCTCCTCGGTCTTGCGAACGCGATCTTGACCTGTGTTTGTGTGTTCTCCGTCGATCGTGGGACCGTGATCTATCGCGCCTCCTCCGCCTAGGCTCTTTCGTGTCGTCTTCCGGGCTTCGACTCCGTTTTCTGGACGGCTTTGCTCTGCCCGCCTTGCCCTCGAGGGCCTCGAACAACGCCAGGGTGTCGTCTATAGCATCGCCGCCCTCCTCGGGCTCGACTCGCTTGTCCGGCAGCGCGAGACCGCTGAAGATCCTTTCCTTCTCCGCCAGGGTTTCATAATGGTGGTGCTCTTCGCCGCCGTTGACTGCGCCGCTCTGGCCTTGGCCCTTGAACTTGGGGTGCAACGACAGCACGAGGCGGTCCAAGCTGTCGACCAAGCTGGGCGGGAAATCGGCGCCGAGGCCATCCAGCCTCTTGCGAAAGTCCTCGATGGACTTGCTCTCGAGTCGTTGGGCAATGAGAAACTCGGCGAGGGTCTTGTCGCTAATACCGACGTGGTTTTGGAGTTCCGAGCTGACCTTGGAGACGAGTGACAGCAGGTCAAGGTCGAGGCCGAGGAGCTCATCCATGGTGGGCGATGTTTTCCTGCGCACAGCAGGGTGGGTTGCAGTGAAGCTCGGCGCGATCGCGACCGTCACCTGGAAAAGTTCTGGGTCCCTGATGGCGGCTAAAGATCGGCACATTGGTCCTTGTGACGCCACAGGACCAGGACCAGGTGCCTACCCTAGAGCCTCCCGACAAATCCAGATTCACCACCTCGGTCTGAAGCTGGCGTCTGGTGTCGGCAAAGAGTGAAAAGTGCAGTGACGAGTAAGCCAGATTCAGCTTGATGGCGAAGTCTACTGATTAGCGTTGGATCAAGCAATGACACCACGGGGAACGGTCATGATATTTGAAGGTCAGGAACCTTGGTTCTTCCACTTACACCATCTCAAGAAGCCCACGATGAAACTGCAACTGCAAGACGAAAAGAAGACCAGGGGTCCAGCTCGCAGCCAGCAGCACAAGGTGGCCTACAGGCTTCTGACGGATTGTGAACCGACCCGACTGTTGGTCAGCGACATCTGCGTCTCTGCAGCTGCCAGGCTCGGATGCCGCCCTGTGAGCCGGACGGCCTCCAAAGCAACGCGGCTGCGAATTCACTAATGACGCAAGCAACAAGACGAGAATCAAACGACTGCTGTGCAACGCAGCAACGCAAAGTCATACGAAAGCTCACAATCCGTCTGCCTGGTCGTCCTCATTGCGTCGATTCAGTGGACCACAGCGACCAATCAACCAGCCAGCGCCCCCGCTCGCCACCCACTTACGCAAGCATCTGCCCGCTAGGATACAGGGGTCCTGGGAACCCCGCCACTGGCTGTTAGCGTGCTCGTGACGCATTGCGGGCTGAGGCAAGGCGTCAGCCATCGTCACCACCACGGATTCTTCGTCACTCAACCACACTTCTGCTGCTGCCTTTTACTCGGGCTGCCTCGCTCCTTGTACCGACGAGACTCTCTACATCCGCCTCGCCCGCGCAGAGACCTGCCGCCGACGCCTGCCATGTGCTCCGCCGACATCTTCCTCGGCCTCCTGGCCATACTCTTCCCCCCATTGCCTGGTACGTGCCCTATGTAGCCAGCGGCACCGGCTCGAGGACTAACTCGGTTGTCTAGTCTGGGTCAAGTGCGGCATCTGCAGCGCGGACTCGCTCATCAACATCCTCCTCTGCTGCCTCGGCTTCATCCCGGGCCTCTTCCACGCCTGGTACATCATCGCCAAGTTCCCCGAGCCCGCCTACGAGTACGAGGCCCTGCCGGGCGACCGCGAGGGCGGCCGCGTCACCTACGTCTACGTCCAGCAGCACGGCCCCGGCTGCCACGATAGCCAGCAGCCACACCCCCAGGGCGCCATGAACTACGGCACGCGGGGCGACGGCCAGCGCCGGCCAGCGCAGCAGCAGAACGGCGTCACGGCTCCGGGCGAGGGCAGCTCCAACAGCGAGGGCGGTGTCCCGCCGTCGTACGCCGAGGTTGTTGCTGGAGACCACAAGGTTCAGTCAAGAGACTAGACATGGTTGATCAGACGCGACTATGGGGACTCTGGGTGTGGTGTGATGTGGAGAGGAAAGTAACAACTGCTCGCCTCTCCATCGTGGTTGAACCTCCATGCTGCCGGGCCGAGCCAGGTCGCTGTGGTAGTAGACGATGGGCACGGTTTTTCCGGGACTGCCACCATGTACGCATTCTTAACTATGGGGTTTATGGGCGTTAAAATCTCTGTACACTTCTTGCACAAATAGCGTTAATGTCATGCCTCGCTTGGACGCAATTGCTTTCTCAACAGGTCACTTTCTGCCTGGATTCGGGCCAATTAATATTTGTCTCTGCTGTCTACCTATGAGTAGACCCGCGTTGCCCATCTATCCGCCAAGAGCTCCTTGGCAACTTTAGCCAGCATATCAATGTTCCGGTATCCCGCGATGAAAAGGTAGGCATCCCTGATCCTCCGACTGAAAAGAATAGGCGTCGTTCCAGACTAGCTTGCTAATCCTCCTGAGCCTCTTGAGCAAGCTGCTGCTCCTCGGCCTCGGGATTATGCACCGACGGCGCAGGTCGCTCGTTGTCCCGCGGAAGCTTGTAGTGCTTCATCAGCTCCTGCGGTAGGAACTTGTAGAAGGACGGAACCACGCTGGAGAATGCCTTGACGAAGCTGATGCCCACATCGAGCTCGACAATCGTCAGCGCCATTTTGACCCCCAGCGGCATCTTGGCCAGCGTCGCGTCTTCAAAGTAGAGCCATATTCCAGACTCGTCGAAGGGAGCCGTCGGTGGATTCTCCCAGCCGTCGTCGATGACAGCTGGTTTAAAGAGCGCCCTACCGACGGGGGCCACGCGGTCGTCGTCGTCGGCCACCTTGAGCTGCTTGAAGCGCGCTGTCGTATCTTTGGAGACTCGATCGTGCTCGACGACTTCTAGGGTGCAGGAATACTCTTTCGTAGCCTTGGGGCCGCCGCGGCTGATAGACTGGAGAGCGTCAATCGCGCCGACAAGAGCACAGACCGAGTAGAAGACCCTTTTCGCATCAAAGCCTTCGGGGCGCGGGTAGATGGGACAAGACCAGTCGCCGGGATCAGGCCGAGCGAAGAGGTCTGTCGCGGCCATGTTGAACGGGCCAGGCAAGCAGGGTCGGAGCTGGTCCAATAGGCGCCATTCCGTTCTCGCCTGCGTACAAAGCTGCAAGGCACTGTTGACATCTCCCTCGTACTCGGGGCAATCGTCGTGCTGCAGCGTGTATCGCAAGAAGTTCTCCACGACGCCAATGCCAACGTCAATACGGGCTTCCTCGCCTCCGGAAAGCAAGATCAGGGGGGTGGAAAGGAAGCCTGCTGCAACTCCCGTGAAATCGACGCTCCAATGCTTGCTGTTGCCGTTGTAGAATCGGTCGCTGGTGGCAGAGCCCCTGTGCACCATATCCGTAGCCGTGGCGTCAAAGCGTTCGGCTGGGGTGAGATCCTTGAGGTCTCTCTGATCCTGGCCAACAAAGGCGTTGTTGGAGGTGTCGATTCCGCCGAGGAAGAGATACTCGTCGAAGAAGCGCGTATGGTCGCCCCGAAGACGGCGGCGGGAGCGAAAGCGCTGGATGCATGACTGGATGCGTCTGAGTTGCCAGGTTAGCAAAGCCACCGACGCCAGAAGAGACCGCAGGGGAGTCGTACTCTTCAAACGGCAAGTCCCTGAAGGATCACGTCAGCACGAGACCGCAAGACAGTGGGAGGAGACACTCGTCGGGGTCACAAACGCGGCATATATCTCATCCTGTTCCTCCGCATGCTCCTCGGGCGTCATAGGGGGATCCGCAAAGTACTCTGTCGCAGGTCAGCCATGCTCGCAAACAAACAACAGGTCCAAGGGGCGAGGTAAGGTACCTTCGAAGCCAGTCCCACGGTTCTTGGGCAGCGCGGTTGGGCCTCGCGCCGCCATCGACATGTTGCCGCGCCTGCTCTTCTTCCTCGCTGGCTTGCCCTCATGGGGATCGAGATCTGTGCCGCCACCGCCGCCGTGTTGTGCCTGGCCATCGCTCTCCTTGGCAGCAGCCAAGTTATCAAAATCCTGAGGCGACAGCGGCGATGCAAGGCCCGCAGCGCCTTGCGCAGGTTCCACGGATGGCATGGTGTCGAGTTGCGCTGTCGTCAAACCTTGCGCTGCGGCGTCGTCAAACCTTGCGCTGCGGCGAAGGGCCAAAATGAAAACATTGCGGCGTCTCGTCAAGGCGCAGGCAAGGCGTTCACCGCGGTTGTCACCTCAGGCAAGAAGAAAGCCATTGTAGGGCAGTGAATAAGTCACCAGCAGCTGCCACGTCGCCAGCAGCTGCCACCGTTTGCACCCATTGTTCCGACATCCACCTTCCAGTGTAACAATAAGTAGGCATGAGGGAAGAAAAGGGTCATTGCCCTGCCGTGAACAATGTCCGTGAATCTCGCTCCTCAAAGGCCACTTGCAACTTGCAAGCAGAGCCGGCGAAGCGAGCGTCACAGCCCCGACGGAGCGGCTCAGCCAAGGTCAGCAGTCATCGCAGCGTCGTTGGCTCGGTTGTCAAGCCGCTCAAGAATGTCATCTGATCAGTTGAACATTCGAGACACCGCTGTAACCATCCACCATACGCCGCGTTGGCTGGGCTGGTGACTTCCGGCTCCATTGATGGGTTGCGACCTGGTGTTGTCTCGTTGCACCACGCCGCCAGCACAGCACCAGGCGACCACGTGTTTGCCCATGACAGATGTCCAAGCGCCAGCCTTTGCCTCCGGAGGCACGCCTACATACTCGCCCGTCGGACAAAAGCAGCCCATGCGCGCCTTCTCCTGTCGCATGCTGCTGATTCCCAGCTGCGTTGTCCACAGATGGTTGGCTGCGCTGCGGCCACTGGGAGTCTGAGACCGTTGGCCGTCGTGCAGCTGCTCCAGGCGCACGCAGCGTCACAGCCGGGAGGGGCCAGCGGGGGCTACCGGGGCCCCCTGTAGGCGGATTCCGCCTTGGCTCAGCACCGAGGTCGGTAAGGGTCGGTATCGCGGCGACCGCGGCGGGAAATCCCATACGTTCCATCGCCTGAAGGCGCCAGCTCGGTGCTGAAATTGCCATCCTGCTCCTGCGCCACACAGAACGAGCCGAGAGCGCTGTACGAGTATTTTACCCGCTGCAGGTGTGTGGCCCCTGGGCGCGCCCAATGCGGCTTAGCGCGGCGGGTGCTGCCTGAGGTCATCCGCATCCGTCGTCGCCAACAGAGTGCCAGCTGCTGCTTCTCGCAATTCCTTTCCATGCGCAGTTTGCCTCGCGACCCCTTCGTGCCAGCCGCGCCATATTAATACTGCTCCATTTGCTCACTTCCGCGATACCCCGGTCCGCCCAGCTCGTTTGCCCGGACCCAGTTTGCGCCTTCATCGCGACCGTCTTTGAGCGCCAGATCCTCGACCCAACGCGCAGGCATATTCGCTGCTACCATAAAACCCGGCCTTGGGCGCCTGCTGGCTCACCGATGACACTGAGTCAACACCCGCTCGCGTCTTCGTCCACGACCGTCCCCTTTCGCTTCCCATACCGCTTGCCATTACGACTGTAAATACGCACTGCGTCACCCCAGGCTTGGGTGGTGACGCGACTCGCGCCGCTTCGAGTCCTCGTTCCTTTCCCAAAAAGGGTCGTCGTCTCGACACACTTCTGCGACATCGACTCGACCCGCCACGATGGGACACAAAGAACTCCCCAGCCGCGATCAGCTTCGCGACTGCAACCACGCCGTCGCCGGACAGTGAGTACCTTGCCCAGTCCCAGCGCGCGGCCTGCTGCGCCTCCCTTGCCAGCCGTAGAGGCGTAAGCTGACCAGTCCCTTCTTCCGCGTCAGTGCGGGTACCATGTGTGATGCCAACGGCGAGCTCTTCATCAAGCCCTGCACGCAGTCCGAGATCGACTTTTACCAGTCTGCGAGCCGGCGGCATCCCGACTTTGCCGACTTGATGCCCCTGTTCATGGGCTCCTTGACGCTCAGCGACCCTGGTGCCGATGGCATCGACGAGGCTGTCGCGGGTGTCATCTCCGAAGTTGGCGATATCAAGACGACCACGGAGCAGATTGTAGAGTCCGTCGCCGCGCAAATAGCAAATGCATCTGCAGAGTCACCGTCTTCAGACAATGTCACATGGGTTCCTACGAAAGGCAAGAAGATCAAGACGGACACTGCAGTGGTTCTGGAAAACGCGACGTATGGATTCAAGCAGGCCAACATCCTCGACGTCAAGCTCGGCGTGCGGCTCTGGGCAGACGACGCACCCCTCGAGAAGAAGCGCCGCTTCGACAAGATATCGTCCGAGACTACGCACGGGAACCTGGGATTTCGCATCGCGGGCATGAGGGTATTTCGCGGGTCAGAAGATGCCTCGGAACTGGACGAGGAAGGCTACAAGATTTTCGACAAGGACTACGGACGGCTAGCGGTCAACAACGACAACGTGGTGGACGAGTTCCGAAAGTTTGTCTTCAACGAGACCGCTGGCATCGACAAGGAGCTTGGCAAGGCTGTCTGCGCTGCCTTTGTCCGTGACCTGGGCCGGGTGCAAGAGGTCATTGCGAGACACGAGAGTCGAATGTACTCGACCTCGCTCCTTTTTGTTTTCGAAGGCGATGGCGAAGCCCTCCGCGCTGCCATTGAAGAGAACAACGCCCTGGCGGACGCGGCCAGTGGCAAGTCATTGCTGGAGCGGACGACAACGCGAATTGATAGCGGCATTGGCTTGAATGACGAAGAAGAAGACGACTTTGACGAACTGGAGGCCTCGCTTCCGCAGATTTACATGTTGAAGCTGATTGACTTTGCCCACGCGCAGTGGGCGCCCGGGCAGGGCCCAGACGAAAACATCCTCACCGGCGTGAGGAGCCTGGAGCGCATCTTTGCGGAGATGGCGCAATGACCGATATGACAATGAAAGAATACAAGGGCGCAAGAGGCGCAAGAGGCACAAGAAGCCCGCGCCGAGAACCTGCCGACGAGCTCGCAACTGGCGCTTGATGACAAAACGTTGCTATGATGGCGAGGAGCCGGACGGCAGGGTGCCCAGCGAAGTCTGCATTCTTTGGCGGGGTTTCTTTTCTTGCTGTATGCTGCAAGACATTTATGAGGCGATATTCCAGCTTTTTGGCGATTTGAAGGCGTTATGAAGGGGTCTCAGGCATATTTGTGGTAGAGCATTGAGATGGCGGGCTGCCACTGCCTACAAAGGCACGTTTGAATTATACAATACATGGGCTTTGAGGCATCTTCGATGTGCACTCGTGAAAATTGTGTCCTGCGTGCGGATGTATCTGTACGGGTTGACGGGTTGACGGGGTAGAGCTGCATCCAAGCGGCCGAGGTGAGTTGTCCCCACAAGTTTCTGCCCCTCTAGTCGGACCGGCTTCTGGAAAGGTCGTGGAACGCCTGGAGCTCCCTCTTCCAACCTCAAAACACCAACAGCTGTCGCACGCGCGCTCGTCCATGTAGCCCCAGTCATGTCAATTCCAGGCCTGGGGCAGATTCCGGCACAGGTGAGACCCTCTCCAGCTACCGCCGTCACGGAGCGCAGCGACTGACAGACTGCGCAACGCTAGCCCGTCGCCTCGTCCACGCGCACCATCACCCTCAAGCCGGCCTGGGAATGGCGCTTCCAGGTGCCCCCCGGGCGCTCCCTCCTCCTCAAGGTGCTCTCTGGCACGGCCGAAAAGGACGGCGTCGAGCTTGCGCCGCGCAACGCGTACACGCTGTCGGGCGTCAAGTCCAAGATCCTGACCTGGCATGGCTGCGAGCTCGAGGTCGAGGGCCGCTGCGACGACTGCGTGGCCGAGTACGCGACGCCCGCGGCGAACCCGGCGAACGCGCACATCAACATCCACGCACGTCTGGACGAGATGCGCGCCGCGGCCGCGAGGGAAGGCCGCGAGGGGCCGAGGGTGCTGATCGCCGGGCCGCCGAATAGCGGCAAGACGACGGTGGCGCGCACGCTGACGAGCTACGCGACGAGGCAGGGCTATGAGCCCGTCGCGGTGAACACGGATCCGAAGGAGGGCATGCTGAGCCTGCCGGGGACGCTCAGCGCCGGCGTGTTCGCGACCATCATGGACCCGGAGGCGGCGGATGGCTGGGGGAGCACGCCGACCAGCGGGCCCGGCGTGGTGCCCGTGAAGCTCCCGCTGGTGTACTACTACGGCCGGAGCTCGTCAGAGGACGACCCGGACTTCCACAAGGAGCTGATGAGCCGCCTGGCGGGCTCGGTGAGCGGCCGGCTGAGCGAGGACAAGAACGTGCGGAGCTCGGGCGTCATTGTCGACAGCATGGGGATAAGCGAGAGCGGGGAGGCTGGGCTGGACCTGATTGCACACGTCGTCGAGGAACTCTCCGGTCCGCAAGCCCCAGGCCACACCTACACCTTTCAGGCGGGCGAGCTAACAAGATGCAGTCAACATCGTCGTCGTCGTCGGCTCGACTACGCTACACGTTGAGCTGATGAGGCGGTTTTCCAACGAGAGGACGAGCCTGGGCGAGCCGATCCTTGTCGTGCCCCTGGACCGCTCCGACGGCGTGGTGGAGCGGGACGAGGGCTTCATGGAGAGCGCGCGCGAGCAGACTATCAAGGAGTACTTTTTCGGCGACGCACGGCGGACGCTGAGCCCGCAGATCCAGCAGGTAGACTTCGACAGCCTGGTGATATACAAGATGTCCGACTGTACGCCTGCCCGACCCCCAGCTGCGTATCCTGCGCTGACCACGGTTCACAGACCCCGAGTACGACCAGGACAGCCTCGCGCGCGAGGAGCCGTCGTCGCTCATGCAGCACTGGACGCTCGCCGTGATGCACGCGTCGACCAAGGACGCGCCGGAGACGGTGCGCGCGGCGAGCGTCATGGGCTTCGTGTACGTGTCCGACGTGGACGAGGAGCGGCGCAAGATCAAGGTGCTGGCGCCGGTGGGCGGGCGGCTGGGCGACCGGCCGCTGGTGTGGGGAAAGTGGCCGGAGCCGTTTATGAATCTGCTGGGGTGATGCCGCAGACGGCTTGTTCGGGTCCGCGCTGGGAGGCTAGTCTGAGGGGCGGCTGCTTGAGCACCTTTGAATCTAGACGCATTCCGGCCATGCTGTGCTGTCGCAAACCGCGAGTGACCTGAACGAGGCATCGTCACCTGCCAACCCTGGCTCCAGAACTCTGGGGCGATGGTAGCCGCGTCAGCATCCGTGCGCCGGCCGGAAGGTGCCTGCTGGATGAGGACTCTGGGAGCTGAAGCAGGAAGGTTATCTTGGCGGTGCTCATCATGACGAGTACACTTATAGCTGCACAGCCCCCTTATGACGAGGGTGTTTCTGGTCGAGCGTGGATCCCTGTCGTTGTGTCATAATTAATCTGTTCTGTACCGTTGTCCAGCCATGAGCCAACACCAGACGTAGTAAGTGTTCCGAGCCAATGTTGGGATTCCGGGATTCAGACGAGTTCGTCGGTTGGAAGAGCCATATGGATACGCAGCAGTGCAAGTAGAGGTCGGCCGGGTAGTCCAGATGTACGAGTAGTCCGTACGGATGGTCGTCACTCTTCCCCTCCGTCTGGGCCGTGGGCCCCGCCGGTCAGTTATGCTTAATTTAGCGCGGGCCTGGATGGCGGGGTTCATCTGGCACCTGGAGATCTGGACAAGCCAGGCGGGGCGAGGAAGACAACGAGTCTGTCTTCCACGGCTCGAGATTGAAGCCGACGAGCGTCTTTGTCCGCGAGAAGTGGCAAGCGAGGAAGGCCCGGCGGGTTGTACGTAAGACTACATGCTGGAGGGGCGCCACGCGTGCCAAGGCCCTGTATCAATCACGTCGGGCGACGACGGCGAATGGCAGCGAGCTCAAAGTGCGGGGATATTTAGTCTGCGAAGGATGCTCGAGACATGCGGGCAGAGACAAATCAAACAGCCAGTTCGTTCCAGGCTATCCTCGCCGATGCGACTAGCTCGAGCTAGAGGGCCGCGCTGTCCGGGGACACCCTGAGAACGAGGCGAGGGAGCTGTCGAGTGGGTGCTGATTGGGACCGACGGCGGGGGTGCGGCGAGGCCATCCCTGCCGAGGTGGTGCGACGTGACGGCCTGCAGTTCGCACTTCCGCGGGGTGTTCGAGAAGCAGCCAACAGGAGTCCAGACGCCAACACCTGCTGACTTGCGCGCACACGCTGTCTGAGTTGCGACCTCAGAGTCAAGAAGCAAGAAGACTAGTCACGATGCATCCGTCGTCGACCCAAGGGTCCGTCTCCTTCTGGCACCGCTCCTGGTTCAACATGCCGTTAATCGCCACGCCCAGTCGACCCGCGCGCTCAGCCACGCCGGGGAGCAGCCTCTGCGCCCGCGCCCAGCAAACCTAATCTCGACGATCGCGCCACGATGCTTCGCTTGGCGTGCTGCCGTCGGTGGGGAGACTTGGCCTCTGAAAGGAAGGCGTGCGTAGGCAGGACTCGCCCGCCCCCGCAGCCGCTGGGCTTCCTTCCGTTGCAGCCGTATCGTCGCCGTCGACTGCGTAGGCCTCGCAGCAGACAAATACGTGGAGTCCCGTCCCTCCTCCCCCCTCCCCCCC
>JALHCA010000927.1:0-17939 GCA_024340505.1 Tolypocladium nubicola
CCCCCCCCCCCCTCAAAGACAATGGACCCGAAATTCATGGAATCCCTCTGGTGGGTATTCAGACAACTCTTTGACAAGGGCCAGATCTATCAAGGCTACCGCGTCATGCCCTACTCGACTGTCCTGACGACGGCGCTGAGCAACTTTGAGGCCAACCAGAACTACCAAGACGTCACGGATCCCGCCGTCGTCGTGTCATTCCCGCTCCTCGATGATCCCAGCGTTCACCTCCTCGCATGGACCACAACGCCCTGGACTCTCCCTTCACACACCGGTCTGGCCGTCCACCCGGACTTCGAGTACGTCAAGGTCCACGACGAAAAATCTGACAAGACGTATATACTCCTCGAGAAGCTGCTCAGCAGTCTGTACAAGGACCCCAAGAAGGCAAAGTTTACCATCGTCGGCAAGCTTCGCGGGAAAGACATGCTGGGCTGGGGTTATAAACCCCTGTTCGACTACTTCTACGAAGACTTCAAAGACGTCGGCTTTCGAGTGCTCAACGCTACTTATGTGACGGCTGACAGCGGCACTGGAATCGTTCACCAGGCCCCGGCCTTTGGTGAAGAGGATTACAACGTGGCCATGGAAGCTGGCGTCATTAGCGAGAAGCGCCCACCCCCCGACCCTGTGAACGACACCGGCCACTTCACCGAACGTGTCTCTGATTTCACCGGTATGCACGTCAAGGAGGCAGATAAACACATCATCAAGCACCTCAAAAACGCAGGCCGTCTGGTGGTTGATTCACAGATCAAGCACTCGTACCCAATGTGCCCTAGGTCCGACACTCCCCTTATATATCGGGCGGTTCCCTCCTGGTTCATCCGCATACCCGAAATCATACCGGATATGCTCAAAAACATCGAAGGATCTCACTGGGTTCCGTCTTTTGTGAAGGAGCGTCGCTTCGCAAGCTGGATCGCCAATGCCCGCGACTGGAACGTGGGGAGGAATCGCTACTGGGGGACGCCCATTCCCCTCTGGGTCAGTGATGACCTGGAAGAGCGTGTCTGTGTGGGAAGTGTGGCGGAATTGCGCGAGCTGAGCGGCTATGAGGGGCCGCTGGAGGACATCCACCGCGACAAGATCGA
The DNA here is from genome assembly GCA_024340505.1 of Tolypocladium nubicola. Classification (NCBI taxonomy): domain Eukaryota; kingdom Fungi; phylum Ascomycota; class Sordariomycetes; order Hypocreales; family Ophiocordycipitaceae; genus Tolypocladium; species Tolypocladium nubicola. The sequence goes on from JALHCA010000927.1 coordinate 1,095, forward strand.
CCACATCACCATTCCCAGCAAAATGGGAAAGGGAGTATTGAAACGCGTCGACGAAGTCTTTGACTGTTGGTTTGAATCAGGCAGCATGCCGTATGCCAGCCAGCATTACCCTTTTGAGAATGTCGACAAATTCAAGCAGTCGTTCCCAGGAGACTTCATCGCCGAGGGCCTTGACCAAACAAGAGGCTGGTTTTATACGCTGCTCGTGCTCGGCACCCACCTTTTCGGTTGTTCGCCATTTCAAAACTGCGTTGTCAACGGCATCGTCCTTGCTGAGGACGGGAAGAAGATGTCCAAGAGGCTCAAAAACTACCCTGATCCGGCCATTGTGATGGACAAGTACGGATCGGACGCATTGCGTCTTTACCTCATCAACTCGCCCGTGGTCCGGGCGGAACCACTGCGATTCAAAGAAACCGGGGTAAAGGAGGTGGTGCAGAAGGTGCTACTCCCCCTGTGGAATAGCTACAAGTTCTTTGAAGGTCAGACTTCTCTCCTGAAAAAGGCAGAAGGGGTGTCCTACGTGTGGGACCCCGGCATGGAATCGACCAACACGAATGTCATGGATCGTTGGATCCTGGCAAGCTGTCAAAGCCTGCTGCAGTTTGTCAATGAGGAAATGGGAGGTAAGCGAACCCCTCCGCCTGTGCCCATGTACAAGTGTCACTAAATAATCAACCAGGCTATCGGCTGTACACCGTGGTGCCTCGGCTGCTCGAGCTCATAGACAACACCACCAACTGGTACATCAGATTCAACCGTCGCCGACTCAAGGGAGAAAATGGCGTCGATGACACGCAGCACGCGCTGAATGCGCTCTTCGAGGTCCTCTTCACCCTCTGCCGTGGTCTGGCCCCTTTTACACCGTTCTTGTCGGACAGCATCTACCTGAGGCTCCTCCAGCACATTCCGAAGGAGCTACAGGGAGAAGACCCCCGAAGCGTCCACTTTTTGCCCTTTCCGGAAGTAAGGCAAGAGCTCTTCGACGCTGAGGTGGAGAGGAGAGTAGCGAGGATGCAGCGGGTCATCGAGCTTGCCAGGGTATCACGAGAACGGAGGGCCATCGGCCTCAAGACACCGCTGAGGAGCTTGGTAGTCATACATCACAACCCACAATACCTGGACGACGTCAAGTCGCTGGAGAACTACATCACGGAGGAGTTGAACGTGCGAGACTTGGTACTCTCTGGGGACGAGGCCAACTACAATGTTCAATTCAGCGTGACTGCCGACTGGCCGGTCCTGGGCAAGAAGCTGCGAAAGGACATGGCGCGAGTCAAGAAAGCGCTTCCAGGGTTGAGCAGTGAGCAGGTTGAAGCATATCTTCGAGACAAGGAAATCTTGGTGGACGGCATTCGACTGGAGGAAGGGGACCTGGTGGTGCGACGAGGATTGCGAGAAGACGCGACGTCAAAGAACCTAGAAATCAACTCGGACGGTGACGTTTTGACAATACTGGACTCGGAGATCCACCCCGAGTTGGCCCAGGAGGGCGTGGCCAGGGAGGTCATCAACCGCGTCCAGCGTCTCCGCAAGAGGGCTGGACTCCAAGCTACCGACGACGTCAAAATGGAATACAGCGTGTTGTCGGACCCGGAGGATGTGGGCCTGGCGGAGGTGTTGGTGTCGCAAGCAGCCATGTTTGAGAAGACGCTGCGGCGACCCTTGGAGAAGGTGCAAGACGGAAACAACGCCGGTGGCCTCATTGCGGAGGAGGAACAAGAGATACAGCAGGCGACTTTCCTGCTGCGGCTGCTGAAGATGTGAGGATCCCAGTCGGTAGTTGAGCCAGGTCTGAAACATCTATGTGACGCGACTGTGCCGGTAGGCAGTGATGTATGTCGGCATGCACGATGCCGTTGTCGGTTTTGTACCTAGACAGACGCGAACGCACAAACACAGGATGGCTGTGGGACACAATGTATGTAGACTCGAATAGACAAAGCAAGGGGGCGGGAGAGTTTCTATTTCTTAGCAGCGGCCTTCTGGAACACGAATGGTGAGACGGTTGAAGCAGGCCAGCAAAAAAGGGGTGGGCACAAACCAGATAGCAGTCCTTCAATCTCATAAACTCCTTGACACACTTGTCCTTCTCCACGGCGTTGTAATCGGCCACGACACACTTGCCGTAGATAGCGGCCTGGTGCAGCAACAGTCAGTGGGCGTCGTCGGCGGAGAGGAGGGCAGGCAACATACCTCAGTCGAGCAGCGGGATGCAGCTGTGGCAAGCCTCTGGATATGGCGCTTGGCTGCGGGAGCCATGGCAAGCTCCTCAATCGGTCAACGGCAAAAGCCTGATACAGACACCGTGGATAGCGGGATGCGCCGGGGGTCACCTCCTCAAGGCAGGCATATGACAGCCATTGGGAGTTGCCAAGGTATGCAGAGTGTGAATGAGTGCCGAGTGCCGAGTGCCGAGTACAGTGTCCGTGCCTCAATGGGTGAAGAGTGCCATCTTGCAGGTCTGGACGAGTTCGAGTGCGTTCTGTACGAAGTTGCATGTCGTCGGTTGGTGCCCCACATGGCCGCCACGGTTATTATTATGTCAGCGCGAAGACGCGTCTGGCTGCTCACTTTACGCGCTCTCCGTTGCTGGCGGCTCGCCGTTCTCCTGCACAATTCATGCCTCAAGCTCTGATTAAGGTGCAATAGCCGACAGATTTCCCGCTTCCGCTCCGCAATGGCACACAACCGCCTACTCTGCATCTAGCTCTCTGGATTCCGCACACCAGAAAGGTCCTGCCCGACAGAAGCAAACGACAACGACGACGACGGCTTGTGGAAACTGTCTCGCGAGGATTGTCGTTCCGTCCATCCTGGGCTCGACTATGGCTCAATGACAGCACTTAACAGTCGCCTCGAGTAAGCCGGATACCCCCCTCCACCGTCTTAAACACTGTGACATACGAACCAGACAGTGGCATATATGCAGCCGCCCTCACAGGCCAATGACCCCGTCCAGTTGCCCGACGATGGTCGCTCCCCCAATCCCACCTGGACCCAATCCGGCCACGATCCTTATTATTCCAACCAAGGTCCGTAACCCCTTCCCCTCTCTGCCTCTGCTTCGCTTCATCCTGACAGGGTGCTTCCTAGATATCACTGTCCTACATTCCATAGTCGCCGCGGCCCAGGACCAGCTTGAATACGCTTCTGATCCCAAGCCACTCCCCGCGGCAGTTCTTTTCAAGGCATACGATGACATCCTGCCGACCTTTGGAATCGACCCCGACTCCGACCACCACCTGTCTGCCTTCGTCTTCCGGATCGGAGGAGAACAGGGCCATGGCTCGCTTTCCGACAAGTTCCAAGCCATCCTCGGCCGGATGGGCATCCTCCTCGAATTCGGCGACAATACTACGGTTTCAGTTCGGACGTCACCCTCCCTCTCCCTCTCGCCTGTTCAGTCTCTGTCTGGCCGACCCATCTTCGACCATGACCAGCACACGTCGGAGAGCATTGCCTCTGGCCATGCCATGCCGCCCCATAGAGACGCCTCGCCGGACATCAAAGACACGCCTGCCCCCCTCGCCGAGAGCCTTGTGAATGCCCGCCACAATTCCGGCGAAGAACTACGCACTGGTGCGCATCAAGTGGCCCGCTGCGATGATCCTAGACTTGCATGGAAACCTCATCTCCACGGTACCAGCCAAACAAGCGCCAAGAGCAACCACGACGACCCTGTGCCCTTTGGTCGGCAGGCTGCTTTGGTGTCTGCACTGGACCATTGGCGCAGTGTAGCCGCGCCAAGAGCCCAGCAAGGAGGCCATCATTACGGCGCTACCCGAAGCCGAAGGCATAGCGTGGGAACTGGACATGGCAACGGAGACGGCCAGAGTAGCCATGATGATGCAAGCAGAATACCAGAGGCTGCGGCACCAGCTGACCTCAGTCGTTCTGACGCCTCGCCTAACGCGAGGCCCGGCAAGGCTGCAAATACTCCGCCGCAGCTTGGAGGATATACACTGCGCCGCCCGCTTCCCGACGAAGGGGCGCCTGGTTTGCAAGTGCAATGGGAACAGCTTTTACATCGTGCCGCCAGGGCTCGCGAAATATATCTCGCTAGCAAAGTATTCAATCGCTGGGCTCACCGGACTGCAACAAGACTTGAACGAGAGGCCGTCGCGAGGAGACACATGATACGATTTCGCTGCTTTCGAGGATGGAGCCACGCGCCGAGCTCAAAGCTCCCTGCTGTGGATAGCCTGAGAGCGGCCACGGCTGTCCAAAAACTTCAGCGTGCTGTCGCTTTTCAGGAGGAACAACTCAGCTTGGCCGCATCAGCCATTGCTGAAGCCCACCGTCTCAAACTGGCTCAGCGTGCTTTCGGGCGATGGACATGTCAAGTCATGGAACAAGCATCTCGTCAGAGGTGCGCAAAGCGGATCAGGCTGGGCACAGTAGGGCGTTGGATGTCGAATGCTGGCGAGGATAGCGCGTCCAGACAAGCCGCAATAGCGCACAGCATACGCTGCAGCGAAGCAAATGCAACCAACAAGTGGCTATGCCAGGCACAAGGGGGCAACGGTCGATTTGCGGCAGCTCGACACGTCGGAGCCACTCGACTTTCCTTCGCTTACCTGGGGGAGTGGTGGGACCAGGCTGAGATCAAGCGACGAAGCCAGGCATGTCGGTGGTACCTGCTGGTGGAACAGGCAAGCATGGCATTCAACCACTGGAACCTACGCGCAAGGGTGCAGGCATTCCGCTGGAGATGCGAATATCTGTCCGTCACCAAGGTGCTTAGCGTGTGGCTACAAAGAGCCAGGCAAGATAATGAGTCGAGCAGCGCGGCACGGCACCACCACGAGCTGACGTCGAAATTCAAGGCCTGCGACCAACTGAGACGTCTAGACGGCAAATGCTCCGATCTTTCGCATCTGCAGGGCCGGGCTCGCCTCTACATTAGGTCGACGCGCCTGCTGAAAGTTTTCGACAGCACCGTCGAGCAGCGCAAGAATCGTATGAAGGGCATCGTCCGACGATATCTCATGATGAGATACACGCAGGTCTCGTCAAAACGGAGAAAACGAAACTTTTACGCCGCGCTGGATCGTTGGAAGGCAGCAACAGCAGAGGCACAGGATCAAGCGCGAGTTACCAATGACGCCAAGGAAGCGAATGACAATGAACAGCGCCGTCTGGTCTTTGCGGACTGGAGGGGCCAGGCTGCTGAGGAACGGCAGCTTCAAGTCGATGCCAAATCCTTTTACAGACGGGCATGGCTGAAATCATGGGATGAATACTCTGCGCACCAGAAATATTCAGAGGACCAGGCCTGGGGCTTGTGGGCAGCGCAACAGCAGCGCCACTGCCTCAAGGTGTGGTCTATTGCAACCTTGCAAAGAAGTGGGCAAGCACACACGGCGACCATGGTTCAACAAAGGCATGGCCGCGAGAGCAGGGGCCGAGTCCTCCATCGATGGAAAAAAAAATTGAACGACGCCAAAAGAAGCACCCTTGAACCGGATCCTGGGTTCATAACGAGGTCTGAGCCGCATCATCGCAGTAGCTGGAGGTCGCTGCCGGCCCGGCTTTCATCCACGAGGCAATTCCCCTTTGACCCCGGGTATCCCCCCAGTGCTATGGAGACTCCGACCCGCTGGACAGGACTACCAGTGCCCATGGCGAATACTGTGTCATCAAGGCTCATGGCGCCGGTGAGGGAGGCTGACGATGAATCGGCTGCAACGTCGAGCGCTGCTGGAGACGCACAAGCATGGGAACCATACCACCCTCGGGGGCCAGCAGGCTCACTATTCGCTGTGCAGTTGCCATCGATGACCCCACAAGCGCCGGTGCCGGCACATCTAGAGCACGGGCCCCGAGTTCCGTACTCGAAGCCTGATAACCTCAGCCGCAGTGCGGTAGTAGGAAGCGTGCGCGTACGGCCGAGTCCACGACACAGCATCCCATATCGCCCACCAGCAGGATCAGCCGAGGGTGCGAGCAGAAACCGAGGGGACTTGAACTTTGCGCCGTTCACGCAATCATTCGGCGCGGCTTCCAGCAGGACTGCAGGGTTGGAGCCCACGGGGCTGCACCAAATAGCGCCATCTACATTGGTTATTTCTGCCAGGGGAGGCACAGCGGCTACTGGTATGGCTTCGCGGGCTACTGCTTCTCAGCAAGCCTCTTCCAGTCGGGCAGGAAGACCTCTGGGCAACGTGCCACCGTTATCCCGAAGCAGAGCACGTCAGCCTGCCCCATCTCTCAACACGCGCGATTCTGGCCCTGGCGGCTGATGAAGAGGCAGGAATATGGCTCCAGAAGCTATGCACAAGGTCGGCCAGCAAGAGATGGCTACGGAATAGCCCGGTGGAGGGAGGATGCCGAGACAACTAATCGGCATAGGCACGAACGAGCTCGAGTTGACCTCGTACAGATGGCACGTTTCTAGTCTAGATACATGCCTGTCGGTCACGACTAAGGCACAGACTCAACTACTTCGCCAATATACCATGGCGCGTGGCTTTTTTTACACCGCAACAGCCGAGTGTCTACTCGTACCTATATACCTTGGGTTCCTATGTAAGGAAAGGTACGAAGTATTTTGCATCAAGAGACTTGCTTGTACGAGGCACATAGTAATAATAGTAGTCTGAAGCATCCAAACTGGATGGTGGTGCTTACCTAATGGCTCGGACCACGGTCCATAATTGCGTCACGGCGCGTTGCTTACTTTGTACCATGCCATATACTACTCCTCGGCCTACCCAGCTGTCCGCACATGATCGCGCCTTGATGCATGTTGGGGGCCTCGTTCATCTGCTCCCACACGTCAGCACTTCCTTCTGGACGGCGACGCCAATGCGTGCGCCCATGTGCTTACTGCATCCGCCCCATCTGCACAACGAAAGCGATACGGCCCGTGCCTGACGGATCCTCCGCTCCAGGGGCGTCTTGCCTATGAGCAAGCCCGCGAGAAGCCACACAGACACGACATGCATATGCACGCAGAACATCTCCTGGCAGTATGATTGCCGTCCTTCCAGGCAAGCCACAATCCAGGCTCCAAGGACTGGCCACGGGCTTCTGGAACAACCGGAACCACAATGTAAGTCAGTGCCCGTACGCCGGACATCTCTCTGCGAGCTTCCGAGACTGGGCTGGGCTGACGGAGGCGGCTGCTCACCACCAGGCATATATAAGCGGCAGCGCCTTCACCGTCCTCGAAGGGTCTCGCACCATCCTTCAGACAGTCTACGACGACGATGTGGATCAAGAGCTGGAGGCCATCGCCATTGACGAAGCCTCTGGCAAGATCGCCACGTGCACAGCCACGCAGGCTCGAGTGTACAGGCCGCTTGGCGTCGGCGACGGCAATCTTAAGGTTCCTACTCCCCTCCCTTCGCCCTCTATACCGTCACCTCAGTTCACATGTCGGTAGTGGGCCCAGCAGTCGTGCTTCGACATCCCGTCACCGAACCCGAGCACGGCGTGTTGCTTGTCCTGGGGCAGGTCGGAGGAGCTCCTGGTCGCCGCGAACTCCCTCTCCCTCTATGCCACCAGGGCACAGCCGAGCCGCTCATGGGACAAGGCGCTCCCCAGCCCCGCCAAGTCGGCCGTCATCTCGCACGACTCCGCATACATCGCCTGCATCAGTCAGTACGATCGCCTGCCCAAGGTTTGGCGGCGCCTGACCTACGGCGCGGATGAGGTTCGCTTCGACGTTTCGTACCTCCAGCACCCCGATATCGTGACCTCGGTTAGGTGGCGCATGCCGTTCCACCCCGAGCAGGCTGCCGAAAACGTCCTCTATACATTCTGCCTTGACGACTCGGTCCGCATATGGACCCCGACGGATACGAGCGACGGACGCCACTGGCAGCTCTGGGGGTGTGTCAGCCTCCATGACACGTTGGGGGGCGCACCCAGCTCGCGACTTGTCTGCGTCATCGACGGCCGCGACTTTACAGCCTCGGTGGAGAGTGCCGTCAAGGACCGCATGGCAGACGACCAGAGCACCGATGACGTGGCCTTGGACCACCTCGTGGCCGTCGCCAACAGAAACCCCGAGATCTGCCTGACCATTGACAGCTGCGGTGTCATGTCGGCGTGGGCGCTCGAGAATGTGGGGAGCAGCACCGGCGAACGCCCCGGTGTGTTCAACATTGCTCGGGTCCAGTCCCGTCAGTTCGAGACCATGGGGGGCTTCCTCAAGCTCCACGACTGGCCGCATGTCCAGGTGCAGACGTATTGCGACAAGTCGGACGGGAGATTGCACATGATTGTGCATGCCTTTGACGGCAGAGCTGGCGTCTTCGCGTGCAATGTCGCCGACCTTCTTGACCCGACCATCAACGACAAGCGTCTTTGCCTGCAGACCGTCTGGTCCGGCCACTCGGCCGCCATCAAGAAGATGGTGCGCAACTTCAGCGGGAGGGCTGTTGTGTCGAGGACCGGCGGTGGCGAGAGCATCGTCTGGCAGCACTCATCGTCGCGGTCGCGCGATGCCTCCGCGCTTCCCCTGACCCGCCGCAGTGTCATTCCCGAAAGAGGGCACATCCACCGTATCTGTGTTGTTCGCAAGGGCCGCTTCGTGGTCCTTCTCGGCGAGAGTACCATATCTCTCTGGGACTGCCGCTCCGAGACCGCTTCGCCCCTTGCGCAATGCTCATTCCAGATTCTGGGCACGCCTCTCTGCCTCATCATACTTCCCCGGCCCGATGCCAAGCAGGCCACGACGGCACACATCGCCACGATAACGTCGGATGGAAAGGGACTCGTGTGGGAAGTCAAGCTGCCGCACTATCGGGAGGACCCCGGGACCAGGGAGGGCGCAGGCATCCGCGAATTTTGTCGCTTCGAGCTTGGGATAGTGGAGGGGTTGAAGTATGTCCTTCCTGTGGATCCGGCAGGTTCCTCTCCCGTGGTCTCGGGGTTCCTGGACGTGTTTGCGCGCGACGTCGCTATTTCCTATACCCGAACGGGCCGGGTCGACTTCTGGACGGCTCGTGTCGACACGGCGCGCCAAGGTATCGACTGGCTGTCGACGTGCTGCACGGAAACGGGTCTGTCTGATCCAGCACTTGCCAGCGGCAGCATGCTGAAGAAGGCGGCGCTGGTGAATTCGGCAAGGTCACGGCTCACCATCTGGGACATTGGCGGCTCCCGCCTCGAGTTCGACGAGGACTACACGCTGCAGAATATGATTCAGGACCTTGACTGGACATCGACGCCAGACGGCCAGTCCATTCTGGCTGTCGGCTTCCAGTACCGCGTGGTGCTGCTATCGCAGATGCGGTTTGACTATCTCAACAAGGGGCCGGCCTGGGCGCCGATCCGAGAGATCAGCCTTCGCGAGCTCACCCCACATCCCATCGGGGATTCCAACTGGCTCGGGGACGGCCACCTGGTCGTTGGCGCCGGGAACCAGCTGTTTGTCTACGACAGACGCGCGGGCACCGGGGACTCCCTTATGGCGCACGTTCGGCTGGCCCACCGCAAGGACGGGACGTGGGATTTATTCGAGGCTGTCCAGAGATTTAACGGCCCCATCCCGGTCTTCCATCCGCAGTTCCTCAGCCAGTGCATCCTGGCCGGCAAGAGCTGTCTTGTACGGCGCATTCTTACGGCGCTGCACAAGACGCTAAAGTACCTCGTCCCAGGCGAAGCCGTGGACGACTACCTAGGACTGGATTTGCACGACTTTTATACAACTTCTGTGCGTGGGCCACCCGTGTATGATTATGAGATACATGAAGCAGTGACTGACACGTGCCTCCGCAGACTATGCAGAGCCAGGTGCTCGACAGGGCTAAGGGCTCGTTCTTGAACGGAAATTACGACGAGGACAACGACGACGTCTTCTCTGCACAAACGGCGGTCTCCATTAACGAGAAGCTGTTGACAATCGGCATCCCCCAGCTCTCGGGACATGAGCAGATCCAGCTGGCAGACATGGTCGAGTGCGTGGCGTTGGTGGAAAAGCATCGGCGCTCCATGGACGAGAATGGAGCCCGCTTTATGCTCTTCTTCCGCCAGAATGCCCTGCGAAAAGGGCGAACCAGCGATATGCACCTGTCGTGGAGGGAAATCAACTGGGCATTCCACTCAAGCAGCCAGGACCTGCTCGTCGACTTTGTCTCTCGGCAGGCACACGGCGAGATGCTGTGGGAGCACGCGCGTGGGAGCGGTATCTTCATGTGGCTATCTGATGCAAATGCGGTGGTGAGTAGCCGGAGGCAGGGTCATTGCCCAGGGGCAGAAAGCAGCAGCTGACTGGTGCGCAGAGAGGACACTTCGAGGTTATTGCTCGAAACGAGTATGCCAAGAGCGATATCAAGAACCCCGTCGACTGCAGCCTCTTCTACCTGGCTCTCCGCAAGAAGACGGTGCTGCAGGGGCTCTGGCGGATGGCCAGCTGGAACAAGGAACAGGCGGCTACACAGCGGCTGCTGGCGAACAACTTCGAGGACGCCAGGTGGCGCAGGACGGCACTGAAGAACGCATATGCGCTGCTCAGCAAGCGGCGATTCGGTGAGCTCGACGCCGCGGTCTGTCTGGGGGCGAAGCGCCTGCTGCTAACAGGGAGACAGAATACGCCGCCGCTTTCTTCCTCTTGGGCGGCCGCCTGGAGGATGCCGTCGAGGTTTGCCTACGGCAGCTGAAGGATATGCAGCTGGCCATCGCCATCACTCGAGTGTACGAGGGGGACGGTGGGCCAGTTCTGCGCAAGCTGCTCCAGGACGAGGTCCTCCCCGTGGCTGCCCAAGAGGGCAACCGATGGCTCGCGTCGTGGGCTTTCTGGATGCTGGGCCGCAAGGACATGGCGGTCAGGGCGCTCATAGTAGGTCTTCATCAGCACAACTTGGGGGGTAGAATGCGACGCTGACTTGATATGGCAGATGCCGGTTTACGCGCTCCTGGAGACGCCCTGCTCGCCGGATATCAAATCACGCCTGTTCCTGACAGATGACCCAGCGCTTGTTGTCCTCTACTCGCAGCTACGGCAGCAGACGCTGCAGACGCTGCGGGGGGCATCCAAGGTGACGCCCAAGGTGGAGTGGGAGTTCGTGCTGCACAGCGCCAAGCTGTACGACCGGATGGGCTGTGATCTCCTTGGCCTGGACCTGGGTAAGTCAGGCTGCCGACTTCCGACTCGCGGACGATGGGTGGGCTAACCAAGACACTTGCGCCCTGACAGTGCGGAACTGGGAATTCCAGCAACCGGCCGTAGCCGGCTTCGGCGGAGAGGTGAACCCCCTCAAGCTGTTACGGCGGAGGAGCTCGCTGGTTGTTGACGACCTGCCGCCGATACGGCGAGGCCTCGGGATGGGGGCGACACGGGATGGATCGAAGGTAGGCACGACAACCAAGTCCTTGGCCGCGGCGCCGCCCGCGTTCCAGGAGCCCGACGCAGGGTCGCTGCTGGACAGCTTCGGCCTATGAGAAGAAGGGCTGTCGGGTGGTGGTGCTGACGACGACGTTGTCCGTGTATCATGGATGTTGGCGGGCCCATTGCATAGGGGGTTTCGTACGAAGTAGACGATGCACACGTTGCAGCAAGTTCCACGTATTTTGTGGATCGCACTCACTGCGGGATAATTGTCTGGTGTGTTGATACTGTATTAATGCTGCGAGTATTGCAGTTATGGACGCCGACGGGGGACAGGAGGGAGTGCGGGCTGTACGAAGTATAGGGTAGCTGATTGCGTGACCTGGCTAAAGTCGATTGATTGGTCAGCGCCAACGACCGAGCGGAAGTGGTCATCGACTCTTCATCCACGATCACAGCTGCCGGTATAAATGGGACGCCCAGCTGTTGATCTCTCTGTTCCCGGCATATCCGGGCCGTGACAGCAGTCAATCAAGAAATCAACCGACGGCATGGATGGGAGACGTTGACGCAACCCCCGCAGGACACGACATCCAGCCAACCATTATTCATTCACCGGCCGCCCCCCAAACGCATCACCACGCATCACCACGCGTCCATCCCATACCATGGAGCCTCTGGCAGCCCCGGCCCCAGCTTCGGCCCCTGTCCCGCGCCCGCTCCCTCCCGGGCGCCACTTCACGGTCCGCAGCGTGGTGGCCGGGCTCGGGGTCGGCACCGTGATATGCGCCGCCAATGTCTACTTCGGCCTCCAAACGGGATGGGTGTCCATCATGTCCATGCCCGCCAGCCTCATGGGCTTCGGCATCTTCCAGCTGCTGCGCCGTCACCTGCAGTTCCCCTTTACCCCCGTCGAGAATGTGCTGCTTCAGAGCGTTGCCTGCGGCATGGCCATTATGCCCCTCGGCTGTGGCTTCGTCGGCGTCGTCAGTTCCCTCGCCTCACCCACACGAGCTGCCTGGCCTTGTTCTGACCGCACGAGTTGCAGATACCGGCCATGAACTATCTATTAACACCGGAAGAGCAGGGCCCACTGTCACTGAGCGTTGCCCAGCTCATTGTGTGGTCCCTGGGCCTGTGCTACTTCGGCGTCGTCTTTGCCGTGCCGCTGTGAGAGCCTCCAACTTTCCGCCACGAAACATCCCCCTCCCCCTCCACCTGCATGCTCACCCGCCGCTCACTGCCTACCCAATCTTCTGCTCCGCCTGCGCTATGGCTGACATATTGCCAGACGGCGCCAGGTTATTATCCGCGAACGGCTGAGGTTCCCAAGCGGCTTCAGCACGGCCGTCCTAATCTCCGTCCTGCATGGGCATGAGCAGGAGTCATCCGGCAAGGAAGACCTCGACGCGGCAGCCCGGGGGGGTTTTGCCAGCCTCGTCCCCCGTGAGGGGCTGTCGCCGCCGCCACCGCCGCCGGTAGGGGTGGAAGCCGACCCTGTCGAGGAAGACGAACACGAGCAGCAGTCGCCCCCCGACTGGGCTTCAAACATGCGTCTTCTGGTCCTGTGCTTCTTCGTCTCCGGCATCTTGACGGTATCCACCTACTTCCTCCCGGTACTGCGTAACGTACCCATCTTCGGCACCGTCGCGGCCCATACTTGGCTCTGGACGCTGAACCCCAGCCTGGCGTACGTCGGCCAGGGCATCATCATGGGCGCCGAAACGACGCTGCACATGACGCTTGGTGCCATCATCGGCTGGGGCCTCCTCAGCCCCTTGGCCAAGGTCAAGGGTTGGGCACCTGGCCCTGTCGATGACTGGGAGCACGGAAGCAAGGGCTGGATTGTCTGGATCTCCCTGGCCATCATGCTAGCCGACGCCATCGTCAGCCTCGGCTACCTCGCCCTGCGTCCCATCCTGGGCGCCAGGCTCGCTGGCTTGCGCGAGCGACTTCGCCTCGGCGGCGTCATGGCATTGCTCCGGTCCCCTGCCCACCGGTACTCCCTGCTCCCGGACCAAGACCAGGCCCAAGACCAAGCTGCTTCCCCCGTCGGTCCCAGCCGGAGCGATGTCGACGACGAGGAGCGGGATGACGCTCCGCACGAGCAGCTCATCGGTGGCCGACTCGTGGCTGTGGGGCTTGTCTTATCCGTCCTGCTGTGCGTTGTGACGATCCGTGTCGTGTTTGGGGACCTGGTGCCCCTCTACGCAACGGTTATTGCCGTCCTCATGGCTCTCGTCCTCAGCATCATGGGTGTCAGGGCGCTCGGTGAGACAGACCTCAACCCCGTGTCCGGCATCAGCAAGATAGCTCAGCTATTCTTTGCTCTCATCATCCCCCAGTCCACCAAGTCCAGCGTCCTCGTCAACCTCGTTGCTGGGGCTGTTGTAAGCGCGCCCACTCCCGGCTCGGCCGTCGACCCCCCTTCGTTTTTCGTTGTTTGCTTTGCTGACGGAGCCCCTTTACTATGCGTAGTCGGAAGCGGTATGTCCCATGCCGTCCGAGCCCTGTCTATATGCTCTCGACACCCTCTCATGCTGACACGTGCGCGGGTCAGGGTGCCCTGCAAGCGGGAGACCTCATGCAAGACCTCAAGACGGGCCACCTGCTTGGAGCCTCACCGAAGGCGCAGTTTTGGGGCCAAGTTATTGGTGCCACTGTCGGTGCCGTCCTCAGCGCCTTTATATATCGTATCTATACCCTGTGAGCTCCCTCTTCCACCCAAGCAGCATGTAGGGGCCGACCCTCCGGCTATCACTCCATTACTACCCCATCGATCCACTCTAACCGGTCTATCGGCGCAGAGTGTACACGATCCCTGGTGAGCTCTTTCAAGTTCCTACTGCGTACGTTTGGATCTTCACTGCCAGGCTCGTCACAGGGCAGGGGTTGCCACCCATGGCCAAGGAATGGGCGATGGGCGCTGCGGCGCTCTTTGCCTGCACAACCTTGGCTAGGACTGTCTCTGTTGGCAAGTCATGGCGGCCCTGGGTCCCGGGGGGCATTGCTGTCGCCGTTGGTATGTCACCGAGGTCAAAACGGGCTGCGGATCACTGCTCACGCGCAGTAGGCATGTACAACGTGCCGTCCTTCACCTTGGCTCGAGCCATAGGTGGTCTATTCGGATGGTACTGGGTTCGGGTCATGAGGCAGTCCAATACGCCACTCATAGTACTCGCGTCTGTACGGCTTTTCACAACACCATCCACCTGGAGCTGCGGGCGCTAACTGGCTGCAAGGGCTGTATTCTCGGCGAGGGCTTCTTGAGCATCGTAAACCTGCTCTTGCAAGGATTCGGCGTCCCCCACTACTAGCTTGCGAATGATGCCCGGAACCTGCACAAAAACGGATTACGCGTTGCCTGTGCAAGGCATGTTTTTCTAGGACGGGACGGAGCGAGTGCCGACTGGTTTATTTCAGCTTCCACGACTGGCCTCTTTCTTCCTGGCCTGCTATGGACCACACGGCGTCGATCATCAAGGCTCGAGCATTCTCTTCAAGTACCGAGAATGTGACGCGCCCAGACAGGCGAGTAGGCAGAGACAGCTTCGCTGGCGAAGACTGTGGCGCTGCAAGGAGGAATCCTTGCTTCCAGTGCGTCTCGGTACCGTATGGCCCGGTCGTAAAGGCGATGTTACCACACTTTTTCTCAACCCATGCTTTGGGCGTGGTCTGCGGTTCAGGAACCGGCTCGTCCCCAGACGTAGCAAAGAAATTATCAAACCAAATCAGGAATCCGTCCACGCTATCGACGGGCCTGCTCAAGTCCGACTCCCAGTTCGCCGTGAAGACCAGGTCTTCTGTCCGCGTGCTACGTAGATCGAGGACCTTGAAGGGGAAAGGCTTGCCGCAGACGGAGCCCTCGGCTGCTGTCTGAATTCGAACTTCGTCGTAGATATTCTCCTGCATCGCCTTCATGTCGAAGCCGTATACGTCTCGCCAGTAAGAAACGTGATCGGACACGTAGGCCTGGTCCTCGACGGGGGCAATCCAGATGGTGGCCGAGCTGGGCACCAGCAAGCCGCCAGGCGCAAGGTACTTGTCACGGGCGTAGAGCACGCTCGGCAACATGGCCTCGTAGAGCAGGCAGTACCCCATCCACTCACTGACAATGACGTCTACCTTATCCACGGGCAACGTGACCTCCTCGATGGCACCCCTGAGACAGGTCACAACACTGGAGAGTCCATTGTTGAAGACGTTTTCCCTGGCCTTGTCGATGATGTCCGACTTGTCGACTGCCAAGACTTTGGCAGCCCCGGCCTTGGCGCAGAACATGCTCAGTATCCCTAGTCAAAGGGCGTTAGTTTTTTGACCGGTAGGGGGTGGTGAATAGGCAGAGTAGGCCACAAAAGCAAGCCAGGGAGACAAGGGATGAGGAGAGAAGGGACAAGGCAGGCTTTGAGGGGGGAGGCTGCTGGGCGTTCAGAGTTGGATGATGGAGAGTGTCTCACCCGTGCCGCAGCCTATATCAAGGACCACCTTGTCCTTGAAGAGATGCTTGTTTCCATAGATGAAATCACGATAGGCGTCCGTGCGGACTTGGTCTTTGAGCATGGTCTCATGAATGTCTGTGGCGCGGCGCACGGGCGCACGGTCAGCTTTTGGAAACAGGCAAAGAACGGGTGCAGCTCGTACCGTTGTATGCGTAAGATTCAAAGTAGTAGTCGGAGCTGTCCTTTGCTGGGGCGGCGCCGGAGGACGTTGCAGGCCGCGAGTCAGTGTCATCGTCGTCATCGCCCCAACGGCGATCCAGCGTCTGCTGCACCGCGAGGCGATAGTTGGCAAAGCTGTCGCGGATCGACTCTAGCTCGGCCTCAAGTTGGCTGTTGCGAAGCTGCAAGTTCCTCGTCTGCTCGCCGGTGCCGTTGGCGGCGCTATCGTTCACTGCGGCCTCGTCCAGGATGTCGTCGAGGGAGAAGAGGACGGCGTCGTTCTCAAGCACGGGCTTCAGGTAGGCATCATCTTGGAGGTCAGTGAGCGAGATGGTGTCGGGAAGCGGCTGCCCTTGGCGCACGCGGTGGCGGATGAAATTGACGAGCTTGACGGCGCCGAGGAAGTCGAGTTGCAACCGAAGGAGGCTGGCTTTCAGGTCAAACCCGTGATGCTGCTTGCAGTGGCCGAGCATCTCGTCGAGGGTTGCGAAGGTTTGGGAGTCGAAAAGCGACACCACCGTCACAGCCTCCTCGTCGGGCTCTACGTCGAGCCACTCGCCATCGTCGGACACATCAGAGTCGTTGGTGGGGGAGTTGACGCGGTCCATCTCGCGCGTCATGTTGGTGATGGCTGGCGAGTGTCTCGCTCAAGAGAGATGGATGATGGACGGTGGATGATGGACGGTGGATGGTGGACGGCAACAGGAGAGAGCCGAGGCAACGCTGACGCTGACGCTCGATGCCGATGCCAATGCCGCTGCCTTATTGTCCTGGTGAATAGTGGTTCCTGTCGGCACACTCGTCGCAACGTTATTTCATATTTTCATATTCACCACCTGTGTGTTTTCCCCAGCTGCTGAAATCGTATGGTGGGGTTGCCTGTTTTGGCCCCCGTTTCCCCCCCCC
>JALHCA010000928.1:0-17859 GCA_024340505.1 Tolypocladium nubicola
CCGCGAACCGAACTGGGAGATATCGTGCGTAGAAAATGGTAGGTTTCTGGCAGGAGTATTCGATTGCTACTGTTCAATATATATATATATATATATAATATATTATATAAGTCAGTGGCTCTGACTTGTACGCAATGCTGCCGCAATTCCTCCAGATAGGGATGAGTACTCGCCTCTGTTTGTTCTTTTCCATTGTTTGCCGTCTGTTGCCTCTAAGCGGTGGCACAAGCGTAAGGGGGACCATATCTGTTCATTACATATTCGCATATACTCCCACTGGGCTTTCTCTTACTGAGTCTATTTGGTGCGTCCTAGTTGTTCAAATGGACGACATGACGTCGCCGGTGTGACTTCCCAAGACGTGTTCAGATCAAAGACGACAAGTCTACAGAACGACTCAAAGATGTCTACAGGTATTCACGAACGGCCCTACGGTTGTTCACGCCTCCTCCTCACCTCTCGTCTACTTAAATATGCAATACAAATTACTGCTATAGATGTTTATTGCGCAGTCCTTGGAACAACGTGCTTGACCAGTTGGATCACCACTCTACATCCTGCGTCCTTCTTTCGGGGACCTCGCCTTCTCGTCGGTCCATGAACCCAAACGCAAGCCCGTAGGTGAAACAAGCACGTCTTTCCCAGCTCAAAGGCGTCGTTGACCATCCAATCTCCATTCACGATGTGCCTAGGCATACTAATTCAGTCCTATTGCCCATGTCCAGCGAAGCACTGTAACCCAAAAAGCCGAATTTCCCAACATGGCATTTCAGGCCACGTATTACGGGAAGAAGAAGCCGACTGGGGGTGGAGATACTGCCAGTTGTGGCGTGACGGCGCATCTGAAGAGGTGGCCAACGATCCTAGCATCAGGCCTGATTTCTGTCCAGACTGGAAGCTAGAAGCCGTCTTCATAGCGATGGAGGTTTGCGGGTCGTGTGCAGCTAACTGTACCTGACGACCCTGGATACTAGTCTAACAGCGCAGTGGTATAAGAGCTGGGTCATCGATGAGGGGCGATCAAAAGACATAAAGCAGTCAGGGATGCAGTCGCTGCGCTACCCAGTCAATACCAATGAACCATAAACTTGTGTTACTCCCTCCAAACCATAATCCCTTTTGCATAGAGCCCGGCCACGATGCCCACGCCCCTCTTTGCATCTCTCGCAGCCGTTGCGCTGGTGGGATACTCGGTACCCGCATACAGATGTCTCAGCCCTCCCTCTTCGCTCCATTCAGACACCCAGGACGCTGTTTCGCCGGCAACGCAGTACTCCTTCATCTCCGTCGTTGCTTTGGCCAGTTCCGCAGGATCGTTGCATATGTGGCGAGCCTTGGCGAAGCTGAAGAGGCTCGGGAAGTGGGGATGCCCTGCAATCAAGAGCTTGCCGGCCGACAGGGAGAGGTTGTCTGGCATGAAGGGAACGGGGAACTGCGACCGGTACCTGAGAGTCGAATCGGGCGCCTTCGCATACAGATACACAGCCCCCTTGTTGGTTGAGGCAACCGCCACGGTAGTGCTGTTGAGTATCTCGATGCCATTTGCGTAGGCCATGCGTGCGACGACGCGGGCTTGCACTCCATCACCTAGGAGCTTGACGTGCACGACAGTCCCAGTCGGTGCCGCGAGATAAGTCTCCAGCTGCGACAGTATCTTGACCTGTCCTGCAGGTACAAGATGGTCATTGGTGACGTAGAGTTCATTGCTGTTTATCAGGACAATGGCGTTGGGGGCATGGACGAGCGGGTGCAGGATCGTGCGGACGTGCGTTGCAACCAACTTGTCCGCATCCAGTTTGAACAATTCGATGCGGGAGCCCGCCTTGGCATGGTTGCACACGAACAGAGTAGATGTAGCCTCGTCGTATGCCATGCCCAGAGTGTGGAAGTCTTGGCCGGCGGGAAAGTCTGCAATCTCGATGCTCTTCAGAGCTTCCGCGTCGGGGATGTCGGCTTCTTTGTAGTTGTAGGCATAGAGCCCGGCGCTGGCAACGGGGCCAGGAAGGAAAATACCCTGTCGCTTCGGTGAGCCAGAGGGCATCAATGCACACAGCGCACACGCATACCATGACGGTGTTCCACCTCTCCCGCCCCGGGTCGCAGGCCATAATCGCCAGGCCCTGTTCCTCGAGCAGCAGCACGTCCTCACAGCTCCGCACACGGTCTGCAAACTTGATGCTGTGGCTTCGGAATGCATTGATCCTGAGTAAGCGCTCAGGCGCGTTGTTGTAGAACATGGATATGACCTGGCCGCGCTCGTAGAGGAAGGGCGATAGCACGGCCATGGCCAGGACGAACTGCACGTCGTGAGCGTGAGCGTGAGCGACGAAGCGAGCCGAGCATCCCACAACGCAGGCATCGGCGGCGCAAACGCGAGGCGGGATGGACTTACAAAGACTGTCTTTAACCCCATGTTTACAAAGACACCAATTCTGCGATCACGGCGGCCTTGTATGATGCGTCGACTTCGAGTGTTGAAGGAGGAGGCAGTCGTGCGTGCTCGGCTCAGACAACGACGCTCATACAGCTCAGACGCACGTGTCTGACTGCATCAACACGGAGACAGCTGAGGGGTGATGACAAAACAAGACGCGGCAGACAAGGAATATGTGGCCGTGTAACAATATGATGGCAGTTTAAGCCCGAGCTCATCGCCAAGAAGAGCTGGCAGCACAGTTTGTCTCTGACACCCTGAGATGCTTGTTTTCTCCGCAAAATATTGGTCCAATTTCACTACCGACAGCAAAGAAAAGGTTGCGGGATTGTATCGGCGACATTCTCGTATACTCCGCATGATCCTGGCACTTTGCGGGGTCTGCAGCGCGTCTCGAAGAGTCCGATGCAAAGCCCCCGAGCAGAAGACGGCTGTTGAAACACCTTATTCTGCAGGCCCTGGCCGTGAGCAAGTTATATTCGAGCACGGAGTAGTCCGTACACTCGTGTTTGCGTCCCTGTTTGTCTTTGTTTGTCGCTTGGCTTTGGAGGCTCATCGCCTCTAGGGTAGCACCCCGGCGCCGTCACATGATTCCCCACGTGTGCAGCCCGACTGCCCAATCCGTCCAAAACTTCGAGAACAGCCATGAGCTGACCGTCGATACACCCGCACCCAATCCTCCATTGCAACGCCCAGGGCACCTCACGCCTCCGCGGACCGAGCCTCGCGCAGACGCCATGCTTGCAGCCGGCAGGCGACCATGCGGCCACCACGAATCCTAGCCCGCACCGCGGAGCTGCGCCGCCTCGGCGTCCAGGCGCCTCGACCTCGCGGCGCGGCGCGATGGCTGTCCTCGACCGCGAGCCTGCAGACGCCCCGGGGGGCAGCCTTGTCGCCGCCCGCAGGCGTCGGCTTCTTCTTGTCAAACCGGCTGTTTGAGCGGTCCAATTACCTCGAGTCGCTCGTCGCTCGCCACAAGCCCCGGCCGACCTCGACCGCGGCCGCGATGGCATCGGCGTCCACGGCGAATATGTCGGAAACGCCCCGAACGCTGGCAGACCTCCCCCCCCATCGCCGGAGACAGGCGCGCAAGCAAGCAGCTGCGAGCTCGGAGTCGCCCGACGCGACTCTACCCGCCAATGCCTCCTCGACCCTTACCAACGTCGCCGCGGCCCAGCCCGCCCACTCCTTTCGCCGGATACTATCGACGCTCCTCTCCCTCTCGAAGCCGCGATTGACGGTGCTCGTGGTGCTCACGGCCATGGCGCCGTACGCGCTGTACCCAGTCCCCGAGATGCTGACGCCCACCATGACCGAGACGCCGAGCCTGAGCCCGCTGACGCTCCTGTTCCTGACGACGGGCACGGCGCTGTGCTCGGCGAGCGCCAATGCGCTGAACATGCTCTACGAACCGTCCACCGATGCCAAGATGTCCCGGACGCGCAACCGCCCGCTGGTGAGGAAGCTGATTTCCACCCGGGGCGCCGCCCTCTTCGCCATCCTCGCCGGCGCGACGGGCGTGGGCGCATTATACTTTGGCGTCAACCCCACAGTCTCGTTCCTGGGGCTGTCCAACATCGTCCTATACGCCGGCATCTACACCCCGCTCAAGGCAGTCACCGCCTTCAACACCTGGATCGGCGCCGTCGTAGGCGGCATCCCGCCTCTGATGGGCTGGGCGGCCGCGGCGGGCGAGACGGCGACAAACGACGGCTCGTGGCGGGAGCTGCTGTTCGCGAGCGACGGCTCGTCCATCGGCGGCTGGCTCCTCGCCGGGCTGCTCTTTGCCTGGCAGTTCCCGCACTTCATGGCCCTCAGCTGGGGCATCCGGGAAGAGTACAAGGCCGCCGGGCTGCGCATGCTGGCGTGGACGAACCCGGCTCGCAACGCGCGCGTGGCGCTGCGCTACAGCCTCGTCTTCATCCCCATCTGCCTGTCGCTGTGCGCCGCGGGCGTGACGGAGTGGTCCTTTGCGGCGACCAGCCTGCCCATCAACCTGTGGCTGGTGCGCGAGGCGGTGCGCTTCTGGAGGCACGAGGGCCACGGCGGCAGCGCGAGGGGCCTCTTCTGGGCGAGCGTGTGGCACCTCCCGGGGGTCATGATCCTGGCGCTGCTGCACAAGAAGGGCATGTGGAGCAGGGCGTGGAGAAGCGCGTTTGGCGACGAGCACGACGAGGGCGAGTGGGAGGAGGACGAGGAGTTGGAGGAGATGGCCAGCATGACGGCGGGAGCGGCACGCTCATGACCCTCGTGTACCACTACTGATCTATTGTATGATTTGGAGGGAGCCGGATGGGAGAGGCAGAAGGGCGTTCCGTGTACACTAACCCATCTCTATGCGCGCAGCGTGGCATGCGCGGAGCAGTAGACGCGCAGCTGTAGAGTAGATGGCAGAAAGGCGTGATAAAAGATGCTGTTTCATCAATTCATGTCCCTCCCCGACCGTCCTTTGCCCGCCTCTATTCTGTTGTACAGTAACCCGCATCTCGGACGCAGTGTCTGCGTCTGCCCGGTCCAGTATTACCGCTGCAGCCTCCTCTACCCCGTCTGTACCTCTTGGCCATCCGGCCAAGCTCGTCTTGACAAAAAGAAACGGCATCACATCGTCGCTGGTAGTAAAAGACCTCCGCAAAGCATCATGACACCCGTCAACGCCGGCCATACTCTTCGTCTCGGCTAATGAATGAATGGAAACGGAAAAGGGAAAGACGGGAAACGCAAAAATGAAGAGGATTCGTAGCCAGCAGGAGGAAAGCGACGCAAGGGCAGCACGCCTAGGACACCCTGTTAGCTCCGCCCGGCCGGTTGATGATGGCGCCAATGCCCATGTCGGCGCTCGACAGCCTCTCGGCGTCCATGTACGGACTGCTCCCCTCGCTGTGGCCGCCCCCGTGCGAGGCGTACCGTCGGCCGGCGGCGGCGCTGGCCGTCGAGCTCACGCTCGAAGAGTAGCCGTGGCCGTAGCTGGCGGGCCCGTAGGCAGTGACGGCGTACGAGCCCGGCTGCAGCTGGAGGTGCTGCTGATGCTGTGGCTGGTGCTGCTGGTGCTGGTGCGGGTGCTGGTGGAAGTGGTGGTAGCTCGAGGACGAATGCGACGGGCCCGACGAGCTCGCCGTCTCAGGGCTGCTGTAGGATGCGTCTAGTTCATCAACGGGGGTCAGGCCGATGCCGGAAATGCCGCTGTCGTCGTCATACCCTGTGACATGCGAGCTCGTCTCGAGACGGTCGCGGCGCGACGCGGCGCGGGCAGCGCTCTGCAGGTTCTTGAGGCCGTTGGACATGCACTGGCACGGTCAGCAGGCTGTCCCATGACGGGTGGGAGACCGGGGCTTCGGGGGGCTACCTTTTGCTCGACGACGTTCCACTTCTCGCCGGTGCGCGCGGCGAGCCCGCCCCATATCTCCTTGCGCATGCCCATGTACTCCTTGGCCAGCCGCTGCAGCTTGCGGTTGTCCCAGTCGTCGGACCCCTTGCGCTCCATGAGGCGCTCGTGGCGCTTGCGGCAGGCGTTGGCCGTCTTGGACGGGAAGAAGGCGTCCTTGATCTGGCCCCAGTTGAGCCCCTGCATGCGCGCGGCGACGAGCTGCTGGTCGTCCTGGTGGTTCCAAGCCCCGGAGCTGGCGCGGTGGTGCGCCGGCGGGATGGAGACGGGCTCGGGCGGGTA
Organism: Tolypocladium nubicola; assembly: GCA_024340505.1. Taxonomy (NCBI): domain Eukaryota; kingdom Fungi; phylum Ascomycota; class Sordariomycetes; order Hypocreales; family Ophiocordycipitaceae; genus Tolypocladium; species Tolypocladium nubicola. The sequence goes on from JALHCA010000928.1 coordinate 6,099, forward strand.
GGAGTCGTAGCCCTGCTGCTGCTGCGGCGGCTGCTGCTGCTGCTGCTGGGGAGGGAGAGGCACGGCGGGGGAAGCCGAGGAGGGGGCGACGGCGGCGTAGTAGTTGGCGGGCATGGCCATGCGCTGCTGGGTGTACATGGGGGAGGGCCCGAGGGAGGCAGGCAGCCCGTCTGGGTAGTGAGCCTGCGATGCGCTGACATTGCGGGTGTGTTTCGGCATGATGAGTCGGTGATGCGTGAACGAGGGGAGTTGGAGACTTTTGGTCAATGGGACCAGGAGGCCGGCTCGCTGGCGAACGGAAGACGGAAAGGAGTACCGATTAGGTATCAACGACACAGCCCGGGGTAGTCTCGAAACGAGGCCGAGGCAGACCGGGCGAAAGAAGACGTGGGATTATACGAAACTCCTCGGATGACGAGAAGGCAATAGTGGAAACCTGGAAACCCGAAGGACACAACGACGAGCAAGGAAAAGAAGACAACGAGTAGCGGAATAGGAAAGGGCGTAGGTAGACTGGAGTTTCGAAACGACCGGAGGGTGCTCAAGAAAGGAAAAGAGAAACCAGGCCCATGAGCCGGACCATGGACCTGTTTTAAGATTGCGAGACGGCCAGACGACGGGCGAGCAGAGACACAAACGAAGGTCCAATGTGGCCGTTGGCAGCCGTGGGCATGAAACAGACGCCTCTGGACGAGGAGGGGGCAGACGCTGAAACAAAACTGCCGTGTCCAAAGGGTCGAGTCTGCGTGGAACGGGTCGCTGATACTGGCCCGGGGAGGAGGACACGGGGGGAGCGCGGGCGGCTAGATGGGGCGGTTGTAGGGAGAGGCTCCCGGGGTGTGGGAGAGGCGCGAGAGGTCGACGGGGAGCGAGTATGAGGAAGCGCCGCCCTGGTGGGCCGTTGCTGGGCGTTGCTGGAGAGGCTGGGGTCCAAGGGCCAGCGGACTCGAGCAGGCAGGGTGAAGCCATGGACGGCGCTCAGTCGAGGAGGCTGTCGGAGGCTGGCCTGGTCCACAGCAAGACATCCACCGCGAGCACATCCACCGCGAGCACATCACCGCAGCGCCAGCGGCAACAGAGGCACGCCCCGGAAATGAAGGGCCCGCGCATTGCATACGGACGCCCAGGTTGGGGGCGTCGTCGAGGCCAGATCGGGGCGCCGCCCAGGGGGCCTGTCGGTCTGTCTGCCGCTGGACGCCGGTCGATGCACGAGGAGGGACGACGCAGGGCCGTTACGGGGCACGAACGCGCTCCACAGAGCCGGGCCTCGCGCCACTGCCGGCGCGATGGCGGCGCTCAGGGGATCGTCGACGTCGAGGGCCGCAGAGTCGTCGAGTGTTGGGCGCTGCGCGGCGTGGGATTGGTCGAGGATCGAGGACGGGCTGCGGAAGCGCGCGTCTAGGTACGTACCTGATGCGGACCCCACGAGCAATGATCCCACTCGCTATTTTAAGACCCAACGCTCCTCATTCTCACCTTGGCTGTCTCTCCTCTGCGCGAAGCACCGCGCGACAGGTGCCGCCTGCGATCCCTCTGCCCACCCGAGGCCCGGACTGCATTGCCAGCGCTTCGAGGCCGCAGCGGCGACGCGGTTTCAGCATGGGGCCGTTGCTGCGAGAATAGGCGATGGCGCTGGGACACTGGACACGGACACTGGACACACGACGACTCGAGACACGGTTGCATTCATGACATATATTCGATGACCTCTGAAATGCAGGGTCCAGGATCGCTATCTACCATCTATCAAGGGAAACGCCTCTGCCGTCTACGAATGCTCGCCGTCCACGGTGCTCGCCGTCTGGTGCTCGCTGTCCGGTTCTCGCCGTCCGGTTCTCGCTGTCCGGTGCTCGCCGTCCGGTGCTCGCCTCCATCACAGGTGGCTCGCGTACCTGTCCTTGTCCGCGCAGCACCCGCCCGACGAAAAGGCGTTGCGCGACGACGCGTCCTTGCTGATCGCCGACGGCGGCACCCACAGCGCCGGGTTGCGCTGGAAGAAGTTGCTCGCGCGCAGCATGACGCTCACGGGCTCGGCCGGCATGATGGGGAAGTCCTCGGCGCGCGGGAAGTGCGTCAGCCCGAACTGCACGTAGCACACGATGTCGGTGTTCTCGATGGGCTCGTCGCGGTTCGCCCAGTCCAGCACCGACAGGTTGCCCGGGTGGCCCGCGGCGCCCGTCGACTGGCACACGTAGTCGCCGGCCGGGAAGAGCTCGTAGTCGCGGTAGGGCACCACCCAGAGCGCCTTGCGCGCGAAGGCGGCGCGGGCGTCGACGACGCTGCCGGGCTGGGCGAGCGCCGCCGGGCACTGGTTGTTGACGATCTTGTAGGCCACGGGCTTCTTGGCCCACGGGTGCATGCTGTTGGGGTTGACAATGTCCCACGAGCGGCTCGTCTCGTGGCGGTAGCTCGCGGCGCCCTCCTTGGCCGTCCGCAGCGGCGTCTTGCGGGCGTAGAAACCGTTGCCGTAGGGGTTCTCAGCCGAGCCGACGGGCGCGTCCGACGGCACGGCGTCGCTCTGCACGACCGAGTTGTTTCGGCCGTCGATCTCGGGGTCGACGCGCAACGAGAAGATGTGCTGGTGGTTGTGCGCGCTGATGCCGGGCGCCACCTCGGAGCCCCAGGGGGCGGCCGTCTCGGTCGCGTGCAGGCAGTAGGTGTTGAGCATGCCCGTCAGCTTGATCTCGAGCTTGTAGGTGCCGTCGAGCGTGAAGGTGTGGTAGAAGCCGTACTCGTAGTTGGCGGCGGTGATGATCTGCGAGATGATGAGGCGGCGGTCGCGCGCCGAGATGACGCTGCCGTCGCGGAAGTCGGTGTGCTTGTACAGCGGGCCGTTGTCCTCCTCGTGGATGCACACGGCGTTCTTGATGACGGCGGCTTGGCCCTTGCCCGTGGACAGCACCGCGTCGAGGTAGTGGATGGCGCCCTTGCAGTCGCACCCGAGCTTGAGCGAGTTGGTCATGAAGCCGCTGCCGTACTCGCCCACGTCGAAGGCGTGCTTGCGGTGGTGCGGCGGCTCAGGGTTGCCGTAGGGCACCACCATCTCGACGACGCTGATGCGGTTGAAGAGGGTGCGCTCGCGCTGCTCGTAGGGGTCGTCGACGCGCACGTCGGACAGCACGATGCCCTCGCGGTAGTTGAAGCCGATGTGCATCTTGAAGCCGGCCCAGGCGATCTCGTTGCCCTTCATCTGGAAGGACACGCCCTCGGGCTGCGTGATGTCGATGGGCTTGAGGCGGCGCGGCTGGTAGCCGTCGCCGATGAACTCGGGGAGGTAGTTGTGCGGCGCCCGGGGCACCGGCGTGCGCTCGCCGGCGACGCGGCGCACGTCGACGGCGAGCACCTCCTCCGTCTCCGTGTCGGCCACGACGGTGAAGTCGAGCGGGTGCGCGTACTGGTTGTCGGTCGGCGAGGCGCGGTAGTACGGCAGGCCCTGCTGCAGCCGGCGCTCGAAGCCCCAGCGGTGGTCGACGCCGATGGCCCAGGCGTCGAAGTAGACGGCCGCCATGTCGGTGATGCCGATCTCGCGGCAGGCCTCGATGACGCGGGCGTCCTTGCGCGCCACGCGCTCCATGACGTCGAGGTCCTCGAGCGTCAGCGTCGGCGCCACGTCGGCGAGCGCGCGCCAGTCCTCGACGCGCGCCTGCGTCAGGTTGACGACGACCTCGGCGACGCCGGCGGCGCCCTGCTCGATGACGATGGCAAGGGCCCGGCGCTCCGGCCGCGGGCCGACGCGCGCCCGGAACGCGGCGTATTCATTCTTCTTGGGCTCGCGGAGCGTGATGCAGTTGAACTTGAGCTGCCGGGGGGCGGCGTGCTCGCGGATGATGCGGGCGGTGGCGGTGATCTCGAGGGCGGAGAGCTGGTCTTGACGGTGTTAGCGAGGGTGTAAGTGGGGGGTGGACGGGTGTAAGTGAAGGGCGGAAGAGTGTAAGTGAAGGGTGCAAGTAAAAGGCATACCTAGAGGGTGCACCTGTGTCCGCGCCGTGGCTGCGGCTTGCGACGCGGTCTCGTCCTGGTCCGGCAGGATGATCCACCCGGGGATGGACGTCGTGTCCGGCTGCTGCTGTTGTATCGTGGGAGTCGCCATGGTTCTGGATCGATGGCCGATCTGTCGTATCTGCTGCGGTGTGCGTACTGTACAGGTACCCGCGTCTGCTCCGGGCCGGGGCACGGGGAGGCATATATACCCCGTGCTTCCCGAAGCCTTGGCGGCGTCGGACAATCGAATCGAGATAGCGAGCAGCCACGCCCGGGGCGGCTCCGATGCCGAGGGGCGGCTGGCCGCGGCGGCCGGCCGAAGCGCTCGGAGGCGACTGCGAGCGCCTGCGAGACACGGCGGACAGCGGATGCAGGCGTCTGGCCACTCGTGCATCGCGTCGCGCCATGGGGAGCGGACCGGCGCTCGCCCGCCCCCGCGTGATGCCGCTCGGGGACGGGAGACAGCAGACGGTCGACAGACTCGACACCATGTGCGCCGTCGACGCCTTGGCCTGACTCGAGCTGACGCAGCCGCACACGCCAGGGGAGCGAATCAGACCTCCGGGGCGCCGATGGTCGGCGCCGCGCTCCACGGGTGGCCCCACCGGACCTCCGCCCGGGCCCCGAGGCGCCCATTCCGGCCGCCGCTCGGGCGCCCGCGGGCGGCGGACGGGGGGAGACGACGCACCACCACAGCGCGAAACCTGGGGAATCCTTGGCGCGGGAGAAAGTCTGGGGCAGACCCGGCAGCGCCGCGTGTCCCAGCACAGACGAATCCGGGGGAGCCCGGGGTCGCCGGGGCGTGTCCCTGCCGGGGTGCCTGGTCGCCGCTGGGGGTGGTGGGCGAGCACTGCGACGGCGACATGGAGGAGGGCGCGCCCCTCGACAGGCACTGCGACGGGAGAGCGTGAGAGGGCGTCCTCGACGGCGCGAAGCCGCATCCCGCCTGCTAGCAACCAGCCGCGTGGATCGCCGTTATCGCGTGCAGGGCGCCCCCACGAGCGCGCCGTGGCGCTGTAATCTACGGGGCCAGACGGCCGGGGTCCTCGATAACGGGGAGACGGCCAGTTATCGTGTGGCTTGCTCGACGGGGATTGCAGACACACGGCACGAGGGCGCGGGCAGACTACATAACGCATTGGATATGCCAGCTCCTTTGGCGAGCACGGCCGAGACAGCAAGCATCTGATTCCGTCTGCGTCAGCGTTGTGTAACCGCACCCGTCTTCGAGGCTCCTCTCTGCAAGCTCTTGAAAGCTCTTGAAAACTCTTTGAAAACTCGTCTTTGAAAAATCCTCCTCGACAACTCCGACAACGCCCGCTCCCATCCCCCAGAGAATGACAACATCCTCCCGCTGCACGCCCCTTCGATGGACCGCCCCAAAATCCAGTCGTCCGGATCCGCCCCCGACCTGAGGGACCACGTCGGCGGCCACCATGGCCAGCCCGTCAAGGCCATCGACGACGCCTCGGTCGACCAGGCCACCCGCGACGCCTGCGACCTCGCCGCCCTCGGCCACGTCCAGACGCTGACGCGCAAGTTCTCGCTCTGGAGCATGCTCGCCCTCGCCTTCTGCGTGCTCGGCACCTGGTCCACCATGGCGCAGGGCCTCCACAACGGGCTCACCAACGGCGGGCCCGTCGCCGTCCTCTGGGGCCTCTGCATCGTCACCGTGTGCAACACCTGCGTCGCCGTCTCGCTCGGCGAGCTCGTCAGCAGCATGCCCACGGCCCTGGGCCAGGCCTACTGGATCGCCCAGCTGTGGGACGCGCCCGCCGGCCGCCTCGCGAGCTACCTGTGCGCCTGGGTCAACACCTTCGGCTGGTGGACGCTCACGGCCTCGCAGATCGCCTTCATGGCCGACTTCCTGCTCGCCATGAAGGTCATGTTCGACGAGGACTGGGGGGGCGCGAGCACCGGCTGGATCAAGTTCCTCGTCTACGTCGGCATCACCGTCGCCTTTACGCTCTTCAACCTCGTCGCCTGCCGCAGGGAACGCGTGCTCCCGGCCTTCAACAGCTTCGTCGGCGTGTGCTTCGTATCCCTCTTCGTCGTCTTCGCCCTCGCGCTGCCCATCTCCGTCGGCACCAAGCCCGAGCTCGCCTTCCAGCGCGCCTCGTTCGTCTTCGGCCAGTGGCTCAACCGCACCGGCTGGTCCGACGGCGTCTGCTGGTTCCTCGGCCTCGTCCAGGGCGCTTACGGCCTTACCGCCTTCGACTCCGTCATCCACATGGTCGAGGAGATCCCCGCCCCGCGCCGCAACGCGCCCCGGACCATGTACCTGGCCGTGCTGTCTGGCGCCCTCTCGGGCTTCCTCTTCATGGTCGTCTGCCTCTTCTGCATCCAGGACGTCGAGACCCTGCTGGACCCGCCCACGGGCTTCCCCTTCATCGAGATCACCCAGTCGACCGTCGGCCTGACGGGCGCCTCGGTGCTCATCGGCCTCTTCATCTTCAACGGCCTCGGCCAGGGCGTCAGCGTGCTCACCTCGGCCTCCCGCCTGACATGGAGCTTCGCCCGCGACGGGGGCTTCCCCTTTGGCGCCTACTTTGCCCACGTCGACGCCTACTGGAAGGTCCCTGCCCGCGCGCTGTGGCTGCAGGCCGTCATCATCTCGCTCGTCGGCGTGCTCTACCTCTTCGCCAACACGGTCCTGCAGGCCATCCTCAGCGTCAGCACCATCGCCCTGACCGTCTCGTACGCCATACCCATCGCCGTGCTGCTCATCGTCGGCCGCGACAAGCTGCCGCCGGGAGAGTTCCGCCTCGGCCGCCTGGGCCCGCTCATCAACGGCGTCTCCATCGTCTACTGCGCCGTCACCACCGTCTTCTTCTTCTTCCCCACGGAACCGAACCCGGCCCCCAGCGACATGAACTTCGCCATTGCCGTCTTCGGCGTCATGCTCGTCGTCGCCATCGGCTTCTGGGTCGTCCAGGGCCGCAAGACGTTTATGCAGACGGGCGAGATGGCCGAGGCCATCCTCTATGCGCAGAACATCGAGGCTGAGGCGAGCTCCGGGCCTGGGGCGCGGCCCCCGAGCGCCGACAAGAAGCGCCTCGGCGACTGACTGTATGGAGGTTTGTGTTCCACCCGGGGCTGATGACAAGACCGCGGTGTCGGCCCCAGGGGATAAGCGTCGACGGAAATGTAGCTGGAGCAGCAAGGTAGAGGCGAGAGTAGCCAAACAGCCAATATCTTTACATTTGTCCTGTCTCGATGAAGTCTGTATGGATAGTGTGTGAACCTGTACAAGTCTATTCTCCACGTTGAACAAAGCCATCACTGATCAGCGTTAGAGCAGCCACGTACATAGAGTTTGTGTCTTTGCATTCAGCAAGCGTTTCTATCAACCATATATGCAAGATGACTCAACCCTCACAGCTTCGACCCCAGGTTAACGTGCACCGCCTTCGTCTCCGTATACGCCATCAGCCCGGCCTCGCCCAGCTCCCGCCCGATGCCGCTCTGCTTGACGCCCCCAAACGGCACCTGGATCTCCGAGTCGTTGCTGCTGTTCACCCACACCATGCCCGCCTCGAGCGCCGCCGCCACGCGGTGCGAGCGCTCGACGTCGCGCGTGAAGACGGCCGCCGCCAGCCCGTAGATGGAGTCGTTGGCCAGCGCCAGCGCCTCGGCCTCGTCGCCGAACGGCATGATGGTCACCACCGGGCCGAAGACCTCCTCGCGGAAGATTTCCATGTCCTTGGACACGCCCGAGAAGACGGTCGGCTGCACGAAGAAGCCCTTGCCGGCGGGCGTCGCCGTCTCCTGCGCCGACGCGCCGCCGAGCTCGAGCCGCGCGCCCTGCCCCTTGGCGCCCTCGATGAAGCCCAGCACCTTGTCGTACTGCGCCCGCGACACCTGCGGCCCGTGGGTCGTGTCCTCGGAGAAGGGGTCGCCGACCTTGGCCGTCGTCCGCACCGCCTCGAGGAACGCCCGGGTGAACTCGTCGATGACACTCGCCTGCACCAGCAGCCGCGACGTCGCCGTGCACACCTGGCCCTGGTTGCTCATGATGCCCACGTACGCCCACCGCGCCGCCTGCTCGATGTCGGCGTCGCCAAACACCAGCAGCGGCGACTTGCCGCCCGTCTCGAGCGTGATGTTGCGCAGCCCCACGGCGGCCGTCTTCATGATCTCGCGGCCCGTGAGCGTCGAGCCCGTAAAGGCCACCTTGTTGATGCCCGGGTGGCTCGCCAGCGCCTGGCCCGCGTCGCGGCCCAGCCCGTTGACGACGTTGAGCACGCCTGGCGGGAAGCCCGCCTGGCGCACGAGGTCGGCAAAGTACAGGATCGACAGCGGCGTCTGCTCCGCCGGCTTGAGCACGACCGTGTTGCCCGTCGCCAGCGCGGGGCCCAGCTTCCACGCCGCCATGGCCAGCGGGTAGTTCCAGGGAATGATCTGCGCGCACACGCCCACGGGCTGCCGCAGCGTGTACGCGAACTTGTGCTTGGTCGTCGGGATGGTCTGCCCGTGGATCTTGTCGGCCCAGCCGGCGTAGTAGCGGATGCAGCCGATGACCTCCTGCAGGTCCTCGTTGAGCGACACGAGGTACGGCTTGCCGTTGTCCCACGTCTCGATGGTTGCGAGCGTCCGCGCGTGCTCCTCGACGAGATCCGCGAGCTTGAACATGAGCTGCCCGCGCGCGCCGCCGGCCAGGTCCTTCCACGAGGCGTCCTGGAACGCCGCGCGGGCGGCCTTGACGGCGCGGTCGACGTCGTCGGCGGACGCGGCCTCGACGGAGCAGATCTCCTCGCCGTTGCTGGCCGTCACATGTCAGCCAACACTTCCCCTGGACGCCGGCTTCATGGGGACTCACATCGGGCTGATGCTGGCGAGCTTCTTGCCCGAGCTCGACCTCACAAACTCATTGTTGATGAAGAGCCCCGTGGGCAGCGAAAACGCGAGCCCGTTGGGGGCCCGGAGCTTGGTGGCCAACTGCGCCATGATCTGGACAGGAATGGTGATTGTGCAAGGTCAAGGTGTGAACCAAAGAGCAGAAGAAACACGAATCGTGGGGTTATCGTGGGCACACGGCGTCTCCACTTGGCACGGCCTCTGGCCCTCTGCGAGATGCCGACTATAAGCTGCTTCCCCAGACGTGTTACGTATCGCATTGTACACCGAGGCGGCCGGCTCGAGATGGCCAACAGGGATATACCAGTCCTGCTGTGCTGCTACTGACTGCGCGCCGAGAATCGGCGCCGGGATCTGCAGTCCCCGTCTGGGGTGCCGCCCGGGTCGGCGTCGGGCTCCGCGGGTTCGGTCGCCGGGGCCCGGGCGCCAGGGAGGCGGATCGGCGGCGGAAAGCCATGCGCTATCGCGAAACACAAGCCGATGCATTATCTTGCTGTTATCTCATAATAATTGCATGCCTCCGCCGGTTACAGCCACACCTCTATGGATCTTCTCCAGGAACATCGGATTGCACAATCAGCCGCTCCTCTTCCCCGCGACGGTCCACTCTTTCGGTGGGTGCAGCGGCTCGTCGCCTGGAATCTCCATCTATTGCACAAATCGGGTTGGACTAGGGGCTTGACTCGTATCTACAGCCCGCGTTTCGAAGCAGCTAGTTGTGAGCTCTGGGCGCCGACATTGGGCGAAGCAATCGAGCTGGTCTCATCGCCTCCGGGCCTTGAGACTATGACAGCACTCATACAACTGGAGCTGACTCTTATGGCTAGCATGCAGATGGCACTGGTCAAGCATGTTACGTACTCGGTACAGAGCAATTCGTGCATCTTATCTCCCCAGCCGACATGTGTCGGACCAGTCCTTTGCCGCTATGATTTATCATCACATTCCAAATGCTCCGCAGGACTACGTACGAGACCTTAGTTCCAACCCCCACGCCATGGAGCATCATCTTGCCAAGATGTTGCACGGCAAGGACCCCATTATTCGTCTGTATGTACGTAAGCACTTCGTACTCGTACGGAGTATTGATGACGGCGGAGGCAGGCAGCCCACTTCGGATCATCGCACGGCCTGGGCCGCTGTGGGACCACTCATGTTGCATCACTGCAACCCCGGCCTGCCTACCGTAACCTTCTCGCGAGTTGAGGCTGTGTAGAGTTAGATCCGGATAGTGGCTTAGCAGGTGAGTTAAAGCTCATCTCATGTTAACTTGATGTCGCCGATGCTTTACAACTATCTCTATTCTATATGCCAAACACAGCGCAACCAGCTTGCGTACTGTCGTTACTTCAGTCAGAAATCACCCTAGTGCATCAAGAGCCCAGATGGAAGCACCACAACGGTCCTAACTTGCAGGATCTACGGGACGTCGTGTACTGTTTATGTGGAGTTGGAGTAGACATGTTCAGCAAGCCCGAGACACAAGGGAGGAAACCGCAACCCAATCGCTATATGTGATGTAAAGAGGTCCCATCTCATCATACGGTACACGTCATGCCCACATACAGCAACGAGACCTCGTCTACCTCCATATTTCGTGGTTTTCCGTTCCCTTGTGCGGTGTCTGTTTCCCGACCCAAGAAAAGTACTAGTGGGAAACGCGGCGCTGTAGCTCGTCCCAAAGAGAAGAGTACAAGGCACAAAAAGAGATTGACCTAAAAGGACTCGACATCTCAGAACAAAGGCCATGAGGACCGCGCAACCCCGGGAAAAGGGCCCATAGTTTCCGAGCCTAATCTTTCTTGGGGAGGCAGCAAGTGGCCAGTCCCTCTTCATTCTAGTATGAGTCAGCTTGGCGATGCCCGTAGTATCAGGAGTCTTGGGGTTACGGACCAACTCCTTGCGGACCTTGAGAGGTTTCATTAGCTTCAATTAAGATGGCAGGATACTTGGATATACGTACAGTTCCCTTGGGGCAGTCCATGCCCGGGTAGATGATGATTTTGAGACAAATATCGCTGGGCTCCTGGGCTGGAGCTGCCATGGCTACTGTGGCGAGGAACGCGGCGAGAATAGCGACGGACTTCATCCTGATGCGATTTGGCAGAATATATTGAGTGAAAATAGCTGTTTGATCGTGGTCTGTACAATCTCAGGGAATGAAGCAGCCTCAATGTAAATGCTGGCTCTTTTATACATGTATTTCAGCTCCTGGGGTTGTGGATCAAAGCCGGCCAGACACGCGGACATTGGCAACGCTGAGCTGAGACGTGATCTCACCGAGCCGCGTCTTGGCAATTGTGTCAGTAGTACTACCCAATGGCAGACTTGGCGACGCGACGTGCGTCGTAAACAAGCAGGGCGTCCGCGCGACGATCCCGCAACCCATCAGGACACGGGAAGCCCGGTGATACAAAGATCTACTGTTGCTTTTACGAGGTAAATATCGAATGTTGTCAAATGTTTCGACGGCAACTGGCCCACCACCCGGTCCCTCGCGCCGCCCGAGCCGCTGTGGAACCCGGCTGAGAACTCCATGTCGCATCACTACAACGCGGTCGGGCTGCTGGAACCACCCACGGCCTGGGACTGATGATGCCGTTTCCACCATGGTGCCGCTTATTGCCTTCCCGCAGACTGTCGTTTAGTCGTCGTATTGCTGAGCACTCTGGTCTCGTTTCCTATTAAACTAAATACCCAATGGCAGATGGTCATTGTCGGCCAGGACAGTGCATTACGTACATGTAGTCTCAGACTTGTGTCCTCACTCTCAACCTGATGCAGATCCGTAGTGTCCTATGTACTTTGGAGCCTATAACCTATGTAGCCCATAGCCTGTGTAGCCATCGCTACTTGTTCTGTGGTATGATTCGTTCGGCTCGAGGCGCAGCCACCCAGCATTACAAGAGATCGGAAGAGCGTC
>JALHCA010000929.1:0-12363 GCA_024340505.1 Tolypocladium nubicola
AAAATACCAGAAAGATGCAGCGCCCAAATCGCAGCACACAAAAAAAGTAGAAAAAAAAGTAGAAAAAAAAGTAGAAAAAAAAAAACCTCGCAAGCGAGGGGTGTGACGTTTCTCCGGTACAGGGAATCGAACCCTGGGCTGCTCGGTGAGAGCGAGCGATGTTAGCCACTACACCATACCGGAGTGACTTGATTTGTGAGATGGAGACGGCCTCAATCAGTCCATATGCCTTCTCTCAGTGGAGTTGATTTGGTGCGCTGGCTCGTCCAGTAGGGCAAGTTTCAATGTCCACATTCGGAAAGCCCCGACAGTGGAGACTGTACAACGTCGCACTTGCACAAGCTTGCTCATACATCGCTGTACCAGACTTCATGTCATATGTCACCAACAACGCAAACATGAGACACCTTGGCACAGCCGTCGTGTCATAGGTATTGCAGTAATATTGATAAACGAAAGACTTTAGGCCAGGAAGGTGTACGCATGCAACGTCGAAACCAGAGCCGACTCCAATTTTCACAGGGCCGTGCAACCATCAAGCGGCCCTCCTGGCTTCTTCTAGCTCCGGGCGACGCCAACGTCAGTCCAAGCCTGGCGCACCGTCTTTGCAGCATCCTCGCCAAACTCCTCTTCGGCGCAGTCGACGGTGACATCTGCAAACTGCTTGAAGCTGCAGCGGGGGGGAACCCTGCCGCTGTTCATCGCCTTCCACCAGATTTGACCAGCCTTTTCCCACGAGCAGCCGCCAAAGGCCACGGCCGCCAGGTAAAACGCCTTGTTTGGAATGCCTGAGTAGATGTGGACGCCCCCGTTGTCCTCGTACGTTCTCTCGTACCGAGCCATGTTGTCCACCTGGGGGTCTTTGCCCTACCATCGAGTGTCAGTCAGTTGTGGCTGCTGAGGTGAGTGCGAATCGGGAGTCGTCTTACAAAACGCGGGTCGTTGTAAGCCGTTCCAGGGTTCTTCATGCTTCGCAGGGCAACTCCCTTGACGTCTGGCACAAGACAGCCCTCACCGATGAGCCAGTCTGCCTTGTCCGACTTCTCATTCTCGATCTTCTGCTTGATCATGATGTCAAATACATCAGAGACGTGCTCGTTCAAGGCACCGGGCTGATCCATGTATTCAAGTGGGCTGGTGTGCTCGGTGATGGCGTGCGTCAGCTCATGCCCAATGACGTCGATACAGCCGGTGAAGTTGCTGAGAAACTCGCCGCCGTCGCCAAAGACCATTTGCATCCTCTGGGGATCCCAAACTGGGGTGACTCGTCAGCTTATGTACGGACTCTGATGTTGATTAGACCGCATACAGGCATTTTCGTAGTTCTCACCAAAATGAACGGAGCTGATGACATCCGCGTTTCTGTTGTCGATGGACTTCCAATTGAAGTACTTCAAGTAAAATGCGAGGACGTGCCCAACGTTGTCGTAGGCCAGATTGACGTCCTTGTCCTTGACCTTTGCCTCCCCTTCGGCTCGTTTCAGCTCGCCGGGGAGTGCATTTTCGTCTTGTGTCTTCTCGGCGTCGTAAACAGCACGATAAGGGGCGTCTTTGGGGTTGTCCTTGCCTCTGGCTGCCAATTCTACGGCACTATCAGCAGAATGGCCTCGGAATAGTGCCAAGGACAGTCGCCGGCTCACCTTGCTGTGCCTCGGGTGGGCTGGCCATGAGAGACTGAAGATGGTTCAGGTCTCTCTTGGCGCGGGTGCGGGTGGCCTCGTCCACTGATGCAGACGTGGACAGTCGGGCCAGAACGCACTCGGGGATAAAGGGAGATGCACGAAAAGTAGCGGCACCGGAGCCACGGGGCGAGGCTAGCGTCGCCATACGCTTCCGACGAGCGCTGCTCACGCGGTCGTGGGCGACGAGGGACGCTTTGGCCGCGTCACGGACATGCTGAGGATTGCTATTCGAATCACGAATGCCGCGAAGGAGGTGAGGCGGGACGATGAAGCAGCGGCAAGACATGAAGATGGCGTCTCTGGGTGCGTGCTGGGAAGCGCGAAATCAGGAGATCTGTGAAGCTGTTTCGGAGCTCTGGGAAGTTGTTTCGATAGGTCTGATGGTAGGAGGTGCAGAACTGGGTACAAAGAGAAGATGACGGGGAGAGATGCTGAAATGCAGAGCATCACCCCCTTTATTTTATCGGTACTTGGTCAGTTCGACCGAGTGCGATAAGGCAGGCAGCTTGCACTAGCTGGCCAGGCCATCACTTGCCTGTCGACCGAGAACACCTGCCGCGAGTACATCCACAACACCTGACAACTCGCTCTGGTGTCATCTGGTTCCGCTTGACGGGAAGGCTCACTCAGAGCGGTGCAGATGCTGCAAAAGCAACCCTTCGATCTGCAAAGACGGCACGTGCCGACAGAATTTCTCGCGCATTGTTGCAACTTCACTTGCCACCAGTTCGCCGAGCTGTGCTCCGTTTAAGCAGGTTGGCCAGAGCCACTTGGCGTGAGTGTCACGGCTCACGAGCAGCGAGGCCACCTTCGCGCAACACAACGGGCCTAGACATCGCAAGTGTGGCAGTCTGGTAAGAACTTGGCCCTCATGCGTCGTTGGTTTGCAAGCGTTCACGCTCTGTCAGATCCTGAATTACGATGTTAGAGGCTAGATGAAGAAACCAAATTCCTGCCACTCAGCTGCCACGCAACCCCTTCTGGGATCTTCGTCACTAATGAGCGACTGTGAGAGCTAAACAAGCTCTGTTGGTTCGGCCGAGCCGACGCAATGGCTCTTGTCCAGGTCTCACAGGAAAATTGCTTGACCGAGGTCACCTGGTCAGCCCGCCACGCCATGCCATGGATCATCCGCTCGCTTGTCGTCAACTGTTGATGCCTCAGAGTGCGGACCGAATCTGTGAGCGGCGCCACAGCCAAACCATGCTAACTTTATCGTGTGGCTGGCGGTTTGGCTGTTAATGGTTTACGGTGGCAAGAACGTTGGACGACTCCAGGTGAATGCGATTCAGACGCTGTGGGCAGATGCCATATTTGGCCTGACGCGCATGCGTGCATTTTATATTGTTTATATTGTGGCCTCACCTATTAAACCTGAGACATGGCTTGAATATGACGATCGGTAGTTTTCCAATCTCTCGTGCCAGGCGCAAGCACCTGTAACGTGAAGAGTGTGTCCGGAAACCTATATTTCTCGCTCCCCCTAGACACAGCCGAAGCCATTTGCATTCATGTCTTCTCTTTAAAGTCTTGTATTGTTCTGAGTTTAATTACTAGGTAGGTAAAGTAACTACGTCTTGTAATACCTAGGGTTTACGGCCGCGGCCAAGGTCAGGCCGTATGCTAAAACACCAGAGCTTGAGAGCAGACTGGCAAACTAAACTTGTGCTTTGGGATGGGATATATACTAGGTATTTCTTGGGATTCACGTGCCTTCATTCCTACGAGACGATAGATAGCGACCCAGAGAATAGCGTTGAAAGTATATAGGAATTGAACAATCTGTTTGTAGCCTAGACCACGCTGTTGAACCAAGCGGGCATGTAGCATCCTAGATTGAGTAAGGGACCCTTGCTGATATTTGCCCGCACCCCTTTTTGTTGCCTCTCCTTGCATTGCGCTTATATAGAAGCTGGTATTCTTCTCTTTGTTAACTTTACGTACTCAACTTTATCTCTCCCTCTCTTCTACCGGTTTGTTGGAGAGAACAAACATACCAAAGGCCGATGGCATTGGATACCATAGAGGTCGGTAGAAAGGGTGTCCGTGCCCAAGCCGCTAGTCCCATGATGAAAACGATAGCATGACGGGGAGAGGCAACGAAGGCCATCTCTAGAGGTGGGAGGAAAACCAGAGTTCCATTGGAAGGCTATGGACAACAAAGCCTAGGCATCTCGACCAGACGGCCCAAGATCATGAAGAGTGTCAAAAGATATGAAGAGAGCCATGAGGATATCTGATCTTGCGTTCAAGATGCCCCTTTATGTCCGTCTGCACGCCTTGACCACCTGGCGTTCCTTTTTCCCACCACTATTTGCAACCCCGCACTATACTCTTACAAACATTTTCTCTGCAGCGATTTCTACTCTCCAAGTCGTCTCACCACAGGTTCAGATCTGCCCTGCTTCATTCCTCTTCGATCTCCACGCCTTGATTGCCAATGAGCACTGCAACATGATTGACGAAGATTCCAAATATTTTTCTCTGAGCGGCGACATCCCTGTTGGTGGGCCAAGCACCTGGCACGTCACTGATTGGGACCAGAGGCGGGTGGTTTCGGTAACCATGGACGGGGAACAGGACGACGAGAGTATTGCCATTGAACATTTCAGCCGCTATAGCAGCCAATTGTCTCCCGAAATTTGTAGGATATATGTATCGCATACTGGCGAGATCATCTCGACGTATACCGATTCGAAAAACGATCCAACCTGCTGCGTGTACTATCCGTTCCTTCACGAACCCTTTTTCCCGGAAGGGATTCAGACAGTGCGGCGGGACGAACTTGAGGAACTCGAGAGGCTTGGCCCTGACGCAGACCTTGTCGCATACCCTCCATACCAGGGGGAATTCCCTAAAAAGGTGAGACCTAGGTGCTGGTCTTGGATGATCTCGTCCTGTGATAAGCTGACCCTTGAGCAGGTCGTATTCAAATACTTCTTTATGTGGCAGTATGCACAAATGTCCTGGAAGGAGATGAACCTGTGGATGCGTCTGCCGCGCCACCAAAATATCGTTCCGTTTGACCGGATTGTCGTTGACGAGCTCGAGGGTCGCGTGATCGGATTCACCAACGACTACGTGCCTGGCGGCAGTCTTGAGGAGAACAAGTCGCGCGTTTTCAGACTGGAGTGGCTACAGCAGCTCATAAAGGTCGTAGACGACCTAAACCTTCGATACGGCATCGCGCACCAAGACATCGCCCCGCGAAACCTCGTCGTTGACGAGTCGACAGACTCTGTCATGCTCATCGACTTTAACTTTGCGGCCCGCATCAATCACCCTTCTTCACCTGAGGAGGGCGAGAATTACTGCGAGGACCGGAACGATGTCAAGGGCGTTATATACACCACCTACGAGATTATTACCCGAGACGACAGTCTCCGGGGTATGCCTCACGAAAAGCAGAACCTCGACGACCTTGGACTAGAGTGGGTGAAGCATCCAGAGGTGAAGCTAGACCATCCATTTGCATCATATCAGCTCATGTTGCAAAAATGGCAGGAGCGCAGGACGGGAGTCCTCCATGCCGTCCATCAAGGCGATGTTCTAGAAGCTATTAACTGGCCTTCCAGGCCCAAGCCACCGCAGACGACTATGCCTGTGCAGGATGCACATGGGAACCCGCTCTACATACCTGTGAGAAACTTGTGTGAGAGGCGGCAGGATGTGCGGGATAGGGGTGATGCGGTCCTAAACTGGCAACGGCCGCCGCAGAGGCTTTTAGACAATGGGACTCGGGTGCTCTCCACCGGTGAAGTGATCGATTGCTAGAAAGTATCGTTACCGAGTTATAATTAATAGGTCGACGGTGAGGGGGCTTATTTCTATGGCTTGACCTTAAAACCTTCCGGCGGTGGCACATTGTTATATCCTCTTACTGCATGATAATCTGGGCTGAATCCAATATTCGCTGAAGAGGGGCTGCGGAATGCAATTCAGCCCTGACAAACTTTATCGCGAACAATGTTCTTGGCAGATGAGCTACCTCTAACGACCACGGCTGATATTTGCCAGCCAAGACGTCAGGACATCACGCGTGGCAAAGTGACAGTGATACTGCAGTTCACGGTCGACGGATAATCACTTGTGGCGAGAAAGTATATGGCCCCCAAGTGTATCCGTGACCCAGCTCAGTCTGATTCGGCTGTGACAGAGAATCATGCCCCCAAAACAATGCCTGTCTGGTTTGAGCGGTTTATGTATACCCACGTTCAACCTGACTTGCAATGCTCCCTTCGCTATTTGCAACCACTTACTTTTGACTTGATAATGCATTTCTTTTATTGCGCTAGAGGTCTGTTATTGGGAATTTCTATATTCCCGTCTCAGTATTACATTAGTATTCAGGCTTTTGCGTACGACGTGTGACCCGCACGAATTATTAAATAGATATGCGTCAAGCATACATTTCGTTTCTCCCTAGTCATCGCTCAGCTCTCTGGACGAGACGGCTAACGGAACATGGGGAGCATTTATTGCTACTAAGTCTTTACTATGAAGTGAGCTTACAAAGATACTAGCAGAGCAGGTGATATGGAACACAACCAAGCAGAAAATTTTCTGACTTCATACAGAGAAACTCCCATGAGCCATTGCCCTGCAAGAGATGCAGGGCGGGGCAGACTTGATTCATGTCAATGTAACACGACCGGCATATTGGTGCACACCGGCCATACCGAGGAGATGCAAAAGAGAAGCCCGGAAAGTATAGCATAGTACCGTGTGCCGCCGTAGAAGATGGGTGCAACTGAGGTGTCCGTAGCAAAGCAGACATTCGAGGCGTTGATTAGACAGTAAAAGCAGAATATCCCTGCAAAGCCCCCATTACACCAACAACCACCGCATTGGACGTAACACCCCGCTTTGTATACCACGCCGAACTAACCCAGACGATTGCGATCATTAGGGCGGCGATGGCCTTGTGGACGGGTTCCTTCAGGAGAGCCGGGTTCTGCGACCAGGCGTAGTTGAGCAGCGCTACGGCATATGTCAGCATGCGTATCTTGAGCACATGTATTTCCACATGCATAGAGGCACATGGTAGGAGGGGAATGGAGGGATACATACCATTCATAACGAAGAATCCACTCCCCTGGTACCAGCCAGCCTTGGCGCAGGTATAGGCCAGGCTGTGGAGGGATTGGAATTTGGCATTGTCCTGCCAGTTCTTCGCAGAGAGCTATAGTTTTCCTTTCTTAGTATGTGCTGCCATCACGGTGCATCTGACGGGTGAGGTTGTTCGATTGGGAATGATGATGAGGGAGGGTAGAAATACCGTATGGCCTAGCGAGACGAGGAGCCAGCCAGCAGCAGTTACTTGGAGGGACTTGGTCATTTCGGCGTGAAATATAGGTATAGAGTAATAAGTTACGAATAATGTTATGATACAGATGGGGTTGTGCAGTTCTGTCTAGAGGATGTGAGGGGCAGTTAAATACTGTTGTCTTAGTCACGATTTACCTCGGCTGAGGCAAGCTGATTATTCTTCCCCCCCTTGCTGTCGTTAGCGGAATGTTAATTGCACAGCACACTTGTCACTCCATCTCGCCTGCGGCTACAAGCCAAACGCAGCGGGGTGCGCCGGATATGTAGGGTGGAAGTTCATGTGGTGACGCGGCTGCTTGAGGACGTAGGCCGCTGCCTCATACTGCCGTAAATGCCACGTCTTAAGAAGGTACTGCGCTTTTACCTTGTTCAGAATCACGCTAAAATTCCATCGAGATAAGACGAGATGAGTGCACAATCGAAACCGTTGGTACAAGCTCAAGTGAGAGGCAACGTCAATTCATGCGAACTCATCTTGTCCGTCGCCTTCGTTTGGCGTCTTGCAGGGACTTACAGCACCTTGTTCACCGCTGGAGCTGGTATTAGGCGTCGCATATTCCGGCCAATCCTACAGTGCCAAATAACACTTCGTCAATCCCCAGGCTCTGAAGCATTCATGATACCTATCTTGGGCATTTCGACACAAGCAGCAAGGAGGCTGCGCTCCTTTCGTCACCGTCCTTCCAAGTGGCGGTGTCGTGAGCCATGGCATTTAGGAAAGGCAGGAGCGACCACTGTACTGGCATGGAGGTCCAGGCAACACTGCCCTCGCCTCCAAAGCACGCGCACACGGATTTTTTCTTCTTCAAGCTACAGGTTCTCGTGGAAAGGTGCGCGGACGTGATACTGTTCGCATCCTGTGGGCAGAAAATGGCTCCTCAGGGTGACGCAGCATCTCAAGCATTGGCGCAAGCCTCAACCACAATGCCACGATCGCCAAGCATCGACACGTCGTCCAGTGCGCCGCCAATCGGACCAGACTTGCACGAGTTACAACTGCGATACAAACTTGCTCTGCCGACGTTCAAGACGCTCTGCACCATCTCGGATTCGCCAGACCGAAGGCTGGTGCTCCACAAAGCATGCCAAGCAACAGAGCTTCGATCGTTTCCGATGAAGCAGACAGACAGAGGATTCTTCCGCGAGATCAACGATCACACAGCGATTCCGTACCCCATCAGCGGAAATATCTCGGAGCCGTGGCACAAAGTCTTCTTGCTTGTCCAGATCGATCTTCATCGAACCGGCTGGCCGAACAAGATTTCTGCCAACGCGAGGAAAGACCTTCTTCAAGAGAAGGGGCGCATTTACACCCTTCTCGACCGTGTGCTAAGATGCCTTGTCGACATTTTCGGCCAGAGACGGGACGGGCGAGGCGTCAGCGTCGCCCTCGACGTCTTGCGTAGCATAAAAGCCGGGGTCTGGGAGGGCAGCGAAAAGGAGCTGCTGCAGGTGGAAGGAGTCGGTCCGGCAACCATGGCCAAGCTGGCCCGGGGCGGCGTCAGGAACATCAAACAGCTGTCGAAGCTCGAGTTCTACCACATCGAGCGCCTGGTCAGCCGAAACCCCCCGTTTGGACACAAGATGCTGCACCAGCTCGCCAGCTTTCCGGCCTTGACGCTGCAGTTCGACATTGTCGACCAGTATTCTCCGATCCAGGGGTCCACTGCGGGCAGCCCTGTGGCAATACAGACCTCCAATAAACCACTATGGGTCGCTCGGGTGGTGCTGGGATATGAGAATGCGGACGTGCCATCGTGGAACAAGAAGGCCCCATGGGCAACCCTTGTTGTTGAGGGCGAGGGCGGACGGCTCATTTGGTTCTGGCGAGGCAGTGTGAGGAGATTGGCCGCTGGAAAAGAACTGGTTGTCGGCTTGGACGCAAAAAAGGGTGAAGAGCTCAAGATTGCCTTTGCATGCGAGGAAATCGTGGGCACGATCATCCGCAACACCTATCGAGCCTGAGTGCTTCAGAGAGCTTGCGTTAGTGTTGTGAAGCACTTGTCAAGGCTGCGCCTTTCGTCCATCGAAATGTTATGCACGTGTCTCGGACTTTCATGGTGCCACGAACTTCTGGCGGACGAAGGACTGTGTGCCGCCGGCAGGCCGAGGCTTCATGATGGAGAACCGGAATAGCAGTCCCGCAGATGCCCCTCACCGACAAGAATGAATCGCGACACCATTTTTGGGGCTCAAATGGCACCATGCCGCTTTGACAACCGACGTCTGCTGCGCCTCGATATGGAGAGGCTGCATCGGAGGGCGGTGATAAAGCCAGCATGAGTACTCGCAATGCAGCTAGATGCCGACTGCTTCTATACCTGACGAGCGGGGATCGGAGCCCGATCTTCCCTTGCTCGAGCTCATGAGCAGGAGGGGGAGCAATGAGTATTATCACTTCCTGTAGCCAGCCCGCCATCTACCCAAGCAAATACCGCTCTATCTGCTCCAGGTTCCTCACATCGCTCTCCCAGTTTGCATACTCGGTGTAGGTCCTCCATCCCGGCGTCGGGCCCTTGATGCCCATCGGCTCGCCCTGCCGCCGGCATGAGTCGAAGTCGATGATGATGGCGGCATCGTCCTCCACCATGACATTGGACGGATTCAAGTCGTTGTGCACCAGCCCCAAGAGGTGCAGGTGCGCGACACCGTCCCGGATACCCTGCACCAGTCGTCGCTTCTCCGTCTCGGACAGGGCCTCGCGTTCGTCTTTGGCCTCGGCGTGTCGCTCGACGCGCTGCTTGAGCGTTGTAGAATACCTCTGTAGGCAGATGCCGCGGAACCTGCCGTTCTCCACGACGCAGCCGTAATACCGTGCAATGTTGGGGTGCGGATGCTGCCGTAGCGCTTCGTATACCTCTGCCTCTTGTAGTAGGATGGTGCAGCAGTTTGACGTCTCGCCGTACTCGAGCAGGTTGGGCTGCTTAATGTAGCTGTTTGCAGGCAGTGGGTCGGGGGCTCGCGTCCAGCCAGCGGGGATTTGTGCGTATAGGAACGTGTCGGGTATCTCTTCGAGGTCGAGTTTTGTTGTATCGATGGGCGCGTATCGATCTTGCTGGCGGGCGAAGAGATAGTGCGAGCCTTGGCGTACGATTACCCTAATGTGGTCGAAGACGAGCTCGTCGTTGTCTATCTCTGCCCACACCTGTTCCGACGCGATCACTTCTATTGTATCTTCTGGCTGAGTAGCCGAGGTCATGGCGAGACTTGCTTGAGCGGGCTCGTGGTTATGTTGGACTGTCGAAATAAATGCCGTTATAGAAGAGGTGTACCCAGATAAAAAACCATCCCACCTATTGCTATAATAGGCGGCGCCTCGGGAGCTTGCGACAGGAAGTCGGGGAGCGGTAGCCACGCTAACGAACTGCCGTCCTCGGATTTGTTTTGGGGAGAGCAATGCCCATAAACGGTGGCGCGTTAGCCGTGGGCGTGCCGTCAGCCAGCCCGAGCTTAATCTTAAGCTTCATCGTTTCGGTCGGGCACAGAATACAACCGCCGGCGCCTGCGGCTCAACACGCGTGCCGCGCCTCAGAGGCTGCAAGACTGGCTGGGTCGGCCGGGCATCGACATTTGTCTGCCGTGCCCCGAGACTGCCGAGATTCTGGACGCGGACGGATGCGAGGGACCAGCGGGCTGCCACATGCCGGCCGAAGAAGAGCAGAAGAGCCTCATCGAGACATGGGCCTCGGACCGGGGCCGCCCGCGCCGCCCTGCTGCGCTGCACCGACTGCCTGGCCCACGCTGTCCGCGGTCAAACCGAGCCCGTCCACATCGATGGCAATCTCCACGGGCGGGGAGAGATTGCGCCGGGCTGACGGTGGCCAGGCCGGTCGTCGTTTTCTGTCTTGAACCGGCCATGTTCCCGGAAGAGCCTCGACACTTCGCAGTACTTGCGCGGCAGCGTGATGGCACCCCGTCAGCCGTTTTGTCTCGTCTGATTCTCGCCTGAAGCCGGTCCACGAGCGGCCGCAGCCGCAATATTGGGCTGCAGGCTGATACATGGTCGTGCAGCTGGAGCAAGCCCGCGGAAGCTGGCGGTCTGCCTAGCCGAAGCTGCAACCACAGCATTGGGCAGCCTCCAGCTGCCACCCCTGTTCCCAGGTTTGCCATGCACCCGGTCACGTTGCGATTCTGCGTGAGCCGGACGGTCGCCTTTGCCCCGCGAGGAAGACATTGGTGGCTTGGGGCGGCTGCAGGACCCTGGCTAGACTGACGGGGCTGATGATGGCCTCCCGTTTTGCGGCTAAGCCAAGGCGTTGTTTGCGACTCGCCGTGAGCACCAGTCAACCACAACCCTGAGGCGGGGATTCGGGCTGCGGAGGCAGACACTGCTCCGGGTCGTTTATTATCAGCCTCACGAGTAGCTCGCTGGGACTGTTCCCAGCTGTGCTCTGGCGTTGACCGCCCCAGGTCCTCGCATATAATAAGAGAAAGAGCCTCGCCCACGCACCCAGTCAAAGACTCGCGACTCATTCACTCATACTCCTTTTCAGCCATTGCGGAAGTGACCAGCGTTCACTGCTCACGGCTCAGCGATCACCGTTCCCCTTGATACCCCTGATACCCCTGCCCTACCGCTCCCTCACCTCTCCAACATGCTCTCCTCGGGCCTGATGCTCGCCCTCGCCGGCCTGGCCGCGGCCGCCGAGAAGTCGGGCTACAGCGTGATGCGCAACCCCAACGCCCACGGCCTCGGCGGCGGCGGCTTCGACGGCCTCAACCTCGCCCTCGGCGGCTCGTGCGACGTCGGCGAGAAGGTCTGCGACAGCCGCTACTGCATCCCCATCGTCGGGCAGTGCTGCGCCGTCGGCAACGGCGCCTACTGCAAGAGCGGCAAGTACTGCGTCACGGGCGGGTGCTGCGAGGTCGGCAAGATCTGCCGCAGCGGCGGCGGCGCCAGCGGCTGCGACACGGGCGAGGCGTCGTGCGGCAAGTTCTGCATGGACGCCGGCGGCGACTGCTGCAACACCGCGACCGGGCAGTGGTGCGACGTGGGCAAGAAGTGCGTCAACGGAGGCACCCAGTGCGCCATCGGCGGCGGCAGCGGCGGCGGCGGCGGCAGCTCGTCCGACATCTTTGGCGGCAGCAGAAGCACGTCCGTCGGCGGAGGACGCGGCGCCTCGTCCTCGGTCATTTTCGGCGGCGGCGGCGGCGGCGGCGCCAGCACCACCTACTCTCTTGCGCCCGCGACAACGACTCCGGCTTTGGCGGTTCCAGCCCCACTACCTCCGACTCGAGCGGCTCGACGCCCACGGGCGACTTCGGCGGCAGCGGCAGCGGCGGCGGCAGCAGCAGCAGCAGCAGCAGCGCCGCGTCGGGGTCGGCGGCCGCCACGACGCGCCGCCCGCCCAGC
>JALHCA010000932.1:0-10000 GCA_024340505.1 Tolypocladium nubicola
GATTTGTTTGATCTGATAAAAATTTAGATCTGAATTGAATTGATTGATCTGATTGATATGACTGATTGTTAATCTGATCTGACGGCAGCGCTGCGCCATCGTGTTGCCCCGACCAAGTTGCAGTGTCTGCTTGTGTCAGCGGCACCGAAATCGAGAGCCACGAGGAGAGCAAGGCATTCGCCAGGAGTCAAGGGAGCATATGGACGCTGCAGTCTTTGTAGGGCAAATGTGCCAACTGCTGGCGATGTCGTTTGGTTGACCTGGGTTCTGGCGGTCAAATTCGGCCGAAACATCCCCCGATAGCCGAGCTCGACAGTTGGGACAGTTGGACAGTTGGCGCACGGGCCGCTCTCCAATTTAGAGTGCACGGCCCAGGGCTGCCAGCTGTCGCGTGCGCCTGGCTGTCCCTTACTTTACGCGCTCACCACTACATTTTCAGCCTCTTTGCGTGTCCCAACTTCCCTCGAGCAACCGCCACACTGCGCGCACTTCGCGATCACCAAACCCATCATTTCGCGAGCTGCGGCTGGCAGCAACCCCTGCTGTCAATACTGGCGGGGCACGTTTGACTATTGTTCTGTGCAGTTGCAAGACTGCAGGAACACGGTCGGCGCCCAGCCAGCTGTGCGTGCTGTGCTCCGGCAACCAGCAGAACCTGCGAAAGTGCGAACTCGCCTTGTTGTCCTTGCCCCCTTCACAGAGCTTTGTTTTGTTGTCCCTTGCCCAGTCACCCGTCCTGCCTGTCGTCTGCTGTGTGTCGCCGCGTTTTCCTGCTGCGAAACCCCCGCTCTGTGTTCTATCTTGAGCATCCTGGAGCTGCGAGCTGCGAGCCGTCCGTCCGATAGCTTCGTCCGCCTCGACCTTCGACGCGAGTCTGCCGTGCGACCGAACCGACAACTGCCGTTTCTCCTCGAACTGAGAGACATGCTCTGACGCGGGCGATACGATGGCGGACTTCAACGAGGACCTCGCGAGATGGTTCCAGGAGCTACAGAAAATCCCTGCCGAGCACCATCTTCTGTGCCCCAAGATAAGTCACGAGGATGACGAAAACTACAAATTACTCGCCGACGCCGACTCCCGCATCTCGACCGACGAGAAGCAGACCCGCATAAAGGATGCCGAGCGACGGATCGAGGTTACCTACTGGAATAGCTTGATTTTCGGCTTTGAGAAGAAACATGCTGGCAAATGGGTGGATGAGTTCACAGCCAGGCTGGAGCAAAATCTCAAGCTGTGCCCCGACTGTGTGCTCAACTGGCACATGAAGCGCAGGACGTACCTCCAGAAGTTTTCTGAGTATGTGTCACACCTGTGGCGCCGATTTTCCACTGACACCCCCCAGACGTTGGAACGAGGACGCCGTGTCCCATATAGAGTATTTGTTAAACAAGCTCGATGTCGCCCGCATTGAGCACAACATTGCCCATGCCAAGCAGTACATCGAGAAGATTGAAGCCAGCGGTGCCACCTTCAAGAAGGCCCAGTTCGGCGAGCAACTCCCGGAAGTCCTCATTTCCGTGTACGAAGCTCTGTGCTGTGTACCGTACCTTGGCGCCCCCGAGCAACGCCAAGTCTTCCAATACGTCTTCATGCGGCTGCAAGGGAAGAGCTACCTAAAACTGGGCACGAAAGATCCCCTTCCTGGCATGACGTACTTCCTCATGGACACGAGGATCGAGGACCGCCTCAAGTGGGCCCAAGAGAACTGGAAGTTCATCGAGAGCTCCTCAATGACTGAAAGCCAGTTTGATTGGGCTGTCAGTGGCGGCCTTGTCAAGGGAATTGACGATATCAACAAGAAGGATCTTGCCAAGCTCACCGCCGAAGACTACCTGGACATCGAGCGATTCTGGGAAGGCTTCGAGTGCATCCTCAGGACATTGACCGAGGGGCTTATTTCCAGCCGCCTTCGCAGCCTGGAAGTGCGGCCGGGCAGCTCTAACATCTATGACTTGCTGTTCCGTCATATCCAGTACTGCTGCTCCGAGGGCGTTTTGGTGGTTGCCATACGGGTCTTGACGAGCCTCCTCAAGAAGTCGCCCAGGACTTTCTGGGACGTGATCGGTGACGCGAGACCAAATGTCATTGCGGATCTTCTCTTCGGCAGCCCTGTTTACAAGACCCTCCTCCGACAGTCGCTCGAGAACTGCTGGAGTGGATTTGATTCCGGCCCCGATGGTGTGGTGCCGTTTCCCATCTCGTGGATACACCCTTGGCTCGATTCGTTGAGCCGAGACTGCAGATATGACGCCTGCGAGGTGTTGATGCATACCCTGTTTGAGAACCTTGCCAAGGATGCATCCATAGGCGAGCCAGGGCAAGCGGCCTGTATCCGCGCCGGATTCGATGCCCTGAGCTTCACCATGAAGTCTTTCCTGGACTCCGAAACGCAGATTTCGACCAGCACCACTCACCTCTACGCCAGTGCAGCCTTCAACCTGGTTGCCAAGAACAAGGACCTCATCCTGATGAATTTGAAGTCGCCTGGCGAGTATCGCGAGGGCTGGACAACCTTCAAGCTGGCGGACGCGGCCAAATCTGTCCTCTATACTGCCATGAAACTGGACATGAAGTTGGTCTCCGAGGAGTTCCTGGCCATCCACAACAGCAAGAAACTGCAGTCCACGGTCACCAGAAATTCGAAAGCTTACTGGGAATGCCTTGTCGAAATGTTCGATGCGTCTTCTGACAAGGTTGGGCTGGCAAAAGACATTTTAACATGCCTCATGCGACTCATCCCGGTCGAGCAGATTAGACGCCCAAAGAATCCAAAGGATGGAAAGCTGGGACGGCTGGACCCACATATGGCAGCCCAGCTGGCGGAGTCGATAGACATCTTTAACACGGCGCTCAAGGGCATCGCGGATGTTCTTGTGAGAGTCCTGGGCCGGATTTCCGAGCTCGATGCCGCAGAGTTAAGCATGCTATTTGCCGACCGGGTATCCTTTCAGGTCATCTTTGGATTGTCGGTTCACGACAATGAAGGCCTGGCAGAAGCCTCGGCGGAAGTCCTCAAAAGCTGGACCAGCGAGCGGTCCCGGGCTGCATCCCTGGAGCACATGGCTAGACTGCACCCTGAGCAGACTCTGTCGTCCCTTCTTTCCACTCTGGAGCTGGTCCTCAAGCCGCCTTATCCTTGGGGCCCCATCAAGCCACTCCTAACCACGAGCCATGACATTCTTCGTGGCTTAGCTGACCCCTCCGCGGGAGTCTTGCGATGCAGAGCCTTGGACCCAAAGTTGGCTGCGACCGTTTTGCGCTGGTGGAATGAGCAGTGGCGATTCGTCTCCACGTCTTGTCTGAATATCGAGAACTGGTCGTTGTACATCCAAAACCGCATCATGACAGACTTTTGTCGCGACATCATGGAACTTGCCGAAGCGCTCATTGCCGAGGATGGCCTTCTCAAGTCAGTTACTGCGGGCAACAGGAGCGACAAGGACGCCATGGCCAAGATCCTCAGCCCTGCGAATAAAAACATCCGTGGCATGGAGAACATGATCCGCCTCAAGGATGTGTGGCTCGTGGATGTCACGGTCCGAGTACTGTGCAAGATCTTGACACGTCTTCGAGAGAACAATCTCGAGATCAGTGCAGGGCCTCGAAAGCTGATCATTGACGCTTGCGTGCCGACTGGCACCGCCAAGGGGTATGCTAGGACGACAAATCTGAACGATCAACAGCGAGCCGAGCTACTCCAAGCACTTGGCTATGACGAGGACGAGGTTCGGATTGTCCAGGTTGGGCCGGCACCTCGAGCTGCAGACCGCCAAACCGGCATCGGTAAGGACAAGGCCAAGAAGCAGAGCAAGCTTGATGCCTGGTCTAAATCGGCGACTGTGAATGCATCGTCAACGTCGACGGCGACGCCATCCAGGTCAAACCGAGACGACGTCCTGGCGATGAGCAGATCGATCGACCGCCCCATCCTGAAACAGCTCGAGGCGCGTCAAGCAAAGGCAAAGGCCGGCATTCCCGACGCGAAAGGCATAGCTGCGCTCAAAGAAAGCCGACAACGGGAAAAGCTGGCCAAGGCCAAGAGAGATGCTGATATCATCGCCCAAGCCAAGAGGCTTCGCGGAGAGACGGTGCCCGGCGAGGGCTCTGGCATCCACGGCCTCGGCCTGACGGGAAAAGCCCACTCGAGAAGTGAAATCATGGTCAACAGCTCTGACGAGGAAGCTGACGACGAGAGCGACGATTCGGACGCTGATAACCAACTCGCTGCCCTTAGTGCCGGCGGCCAGAAGCAACTGGACGAGCAGCGGATGATGCAGCAACACATGCGCGACGGGGTGCGCAGGCCCGTCAAGAAGACTCGGCAACAACGGTCGGTCAAGGAGATGAGAGCACGCCTGATTCCTCCCATGGGTAGACTGCACAACACCATCCTCGCGTGGGACATTTTCCATGAAGGCGGCGACCCACCCAGTGGCCCAGCAGCGAGTGAAGTCGCCCCCAAGTATCCTGATCCAAGAGCCTACCAGCAAACCTTCTTCCCCCTTCTTGCCTCGGAGGCTTGGCGTTCCTTCGTCACGGCCAAGGACGAGCTCACATCTCAGTCCTTCTGGATGAAGATCGCCAGTCGTGCAAGCGTCGACAGTTTTCTGGAAGCGACGTTTGCGATGCAGATCACACTGAACCGAGAACGGGGGCTGTCCGAGGGCGACATCCTCCTCGTATCGCAAGACGAGAACCCTCTTGCGAGCCCATCCGCCAATCATTGCCTGGCACGGGTGCATCGCATGACCTATAAGAAGGATCTTGTTGAAATAACGTGTCGCGTGGCCTCCCGTCACAATCCGCTTGGACTCGCGCTTACGCCGGGTGTCTGCGTCTACGGGATTAAAATCACCAACATGACGACCATCGAGAGAGAATATGCCGCGCTGGAGAGTCTGCAGTACTACGACCTCATGGATGAGATCCTGAAAGCCGAACCGTCGCCGATCATCCGATATGGCGACGAGAGAGTCTCCAATGCCATGCAGAACTGGGCCCTCAACAGAGGCCAGGCTCTGGCCGTGCTGGGCGCCCACGAAAACGACGGGTTCACCCTGATCCAAGGGTGAGTGGAAGTCGAGCACTGACGGGATCCCATACAGCTACTGACGGAAACCGCAGACCTCCCGGAACCGGCAAAACGAAGACAATCGTGGCAATGGTGGGGTCTCTTCTCTCTGACCAGCTTGCCCAAGCGGCGGCGACCGGCGTACCCGTCGGCGGTCCGCCGCGCCCGACCAACGCGGCAAACGGAACTGGCGAGGGCCGACCGAAGAAACTGCTCGTCTGTGCGCCAAGCAACGCCGCAGTGGACGAGCTGGTGCTGCGATTGAAAGCCGGGGTCACCACGATCAACGGCAAGACTCGGAAGATCAACGTCCTCCGCCTGGGAAGAAGCGACGCTATCAACGTGGCTGTTAAAGATGTAACCCTGGATGAGCTTGTTCGAGCTCGACTGGAAGGCGACAACACCAAGGACAAAGCAAGAGCGAGTCGAGAGAAGCTCCATGACGACGCCGCTAAGATCAAGGAGGAGCTGGCGCTGATCCGACCACGGCTGGAGGAGGCTCGCGAAGACGACCGAGCCGCGTACAACGGCCTGTCGAGGCAGTTTGAGGATCTCAAGCGACAGCAGATGAACATTGGAAAGATGATTGATGCCAGCAAAGAGAGCGGCAACTCCATTGCGCGAGAACTGGAGATGCGCCGGCGCCAGGTTCAGCAGGAGATTCTCAACTCGGCACACGTGCTCTGCGCCACGCTCAGCGGCAGTGGCCATGAAATGTTCCGCAACCTGGAGGTGGAGTTTGAGACGGTCATCATCGACGAGGCGGCGCAGTGCGTGGAACTGAGTGCGCTCATTCCGCTGAAGTACGGATGCTGCAAGTGCATCCTGGTCGGCGACCCCAAACAGTTACCGCCGACGGTCCTGTCCCAGTCTGCCGCTAGA
Organism: Tolypocladium nubicola; assembly: GCA_024340505.1. NCBI lineage: Eukaryota > Fungi > Ascomycota > Sordariomycetes > Hypocreales > Ophiocordycipitaceae > Tolypocladium > Tolypocladium nubicola. The sequence goes on from JALHCA010000932.1 coordinate 5,957, forward strand.
TTCGGCTACGACCAGAGCCTGTTCGTTCGCATGCAGCAGAACCACCCGGAATCAGTGCACCTCCTGGACATGCAGTACCGAATGCACCCGGAGATCAGCATGTTCCCGAGCATGGAATTCTACGAAGGACAGCTGCGAGATGGCCAGGACATGCAGCAACTTCGCCAACAGCCCTGGCACAAGAGCGCGCTTCTCGGAGCGTACCGCTTCTTCGACGTCGAAGGTGTCCAGGAGAAGGGCCGCAGGGGCCAATCGCTCGTCAACGTGAAGGAGCTGGAGGTTGCCATGCAGATCTACGACACCTTTAGCAAGAAGTACCAGGAGTGCGACTTGTCGGGAAAGATTGGCATCATCACGCCCTACAAGGCGCAGCTCTTTGAGCTCCGGAGCCGCTTCAAGTCTCGGTACGGCGAAGACATCACGGATCACATCGAGTTCAACACGACGGACGCGTTTCAGGGCCGGGAATGCGAAATTATCATATTCTCTTGCGTCCGAGCCAGCTCCACGGGCGGCATCGGTTTCATGACGGACATCCGGCGCATGAACGTCGGACTGACGCGAGCCAAATCGTCACTCTGGATCCTGGGAGACTCGCGGGCGCTGGTGCAGGGCGAATTTTGGCGGAAGCTGATCGAAGATGCCCGCCACAGAGATCGATACACGCGGGGCGACATCCTGTCGATGCTTCGCCGACCGCTGGAGGCGGCGAAGGCAGGTGACATGCCCAAGCCAGCTCTCCGAGGCGCGGAATCTAAAGACGTGGCCATGTCGGATGCATCAGGAAACGGCGCAGGAAAGATGGACAAAGGGGTCCCCGGCAGCGAGGTGGTTCCGCGCTCGGGTGTCGGGCCGCCCGTCATACATACATCGGCAGGCAAGCCTCCGAACGCGGATCAAAAGAAACGACCGCTGGACAGCCCGGTGTCGGGTCTGCCCGGGGCCAAGAGGGTAGGTGGAGGAACCGAGGGCAACACGCACACGCACATGAGCGCTCTAACATTGACGCAGGTGGCCGGCGACAAACCGCGCGGCGGACTCGCAGCCAAATTTGGGCCGAAGCCGAAACCTAGCCGGCCCGTCGTGAAAGACCCTTCGGCGATGTCGGTGCTGGGGCTGACGCCTCCAGAGCGGCCCCCAGCGCGTCCATCGCCCCCGAGCGCTAGAGCGGTGACGGCGCCGCCGACGACGGCGACGAACCAGTCGAGCGGATCGACGTCATCGGCCAACGTGCCGAGCGGCACGGGGGCGAACAGCAAGGTCAGACTCGGGTGTACGCGCTGCCTACGTGACGGACGGAAACTGACAAGCCCCCCAGGCGGCGAAGACGCCCATGCCGCAGGGTGTGCGGAAGAAGGCCAGACCAAGCGTCTTCCTGCCGAAGAAGCGCTGATGTGTACACATTCGGATTCATGATGGCATCGCACCAGGTGGCTACATAGAGGGGCATTGCAAGGCGTTGGCGGACACGAATGTACGAGGACGGATGTCAGGACTGCATACCAAGAGGCGCATAGCGACGGCTGGGATGTGTATTACGATTGTAGTAAACCATGTGTTTGATGTTGTACAACGTGACGGGTCCCTTGCCTGTGATGCGTACGAGTACGAGTAGGGAGTTGGGCTGTGCGACGCGACGAGAGACATGGGACGGCGTGCAGGAGAAGATCGTTGGTGGCGCCCGGGGCACCTCTCGCGGTACGCCTCCCGATGCCCGGAATGAGGCCACGGCGACGGTTGTTGGCTCTCCGTGACAGCGCCGAGGTGCAAAGTGACGACTGACGAGTCACCGTCGTTGACTGAGAGAAGTCGGACTAAACCCGGGAGGCCCAACACCTGGTGGGCCACGGGGATGCAACCCCTGCCAGCGCGGCCAGGATCGTCGCGACGCTAACGCGCAGGCGTTGCTTTTTCTCCGGCCGCGAAAAAGCAAAGGGCAGAGGCGTCGCCAGAATCGCCAGAGGCGGCTGGGAGCCGGGCCGGGGGGGGGAGCCGTCGTCTGTCGGCCGGGTCGAGATCTGGCGATGGCTTCGCGGCGAATCACGGGGGAGGTGGGAGGTGGGAGATGGGCGTCGGGGCCAACGACGGCCACGGCCACGACACGGCCACGGTCCAGGCGCGGCGCCGGATCGTGGGTTCCGTTGCTAGCCACGTTGGGCCATAGCCATGGGTCGGTGATTCGACGCTGATCCTGTGCCGAGGGACGAAGGAGCTAGTAGCTCTCGTTTTCGCGCCGCCGTGTCTCTCCTCCTGCGCGTTACATCTCACCCTTCCTGCCGTTGTCTCGCGGGGTGCGAGAACGCTGCACGCCCAGACGGCGTCGCCCATGCTTGCGGACGCCAGGTCTCACGGGATGCAAGGGCGCTGTCGGGACAGGCAAACGGACAGCCGGCAGTGGTATTGGCGGCCATGGACGCCCGTCGGCGGCTCGACGACGTCGCGCCTCCGCGGCCGCCGCTGAGGGCGCGCGCTTTTGTCACGCATCGTCGGAGTCAGGCTGGCGGGGGCGCATCATCACCCGCTGCAGACACGCTGGCGCGCCGCAGGTCCGCATCGAACTTGACGGGGACGGGGACGGGGACGGGGACGCAGACGGGGACCGGCGCAGGCGGCGACCTCGACGACGCGCTGCGGGCCGGGGAGGTCGTCAGGACGCTCCGCGCGCGGGACGACGTCGCGGCCCTCGTCGACTTCCTGCGCAACCACCCGCCGCCGCCGGGCAACTTCATGTCGAGCCCGTACGGCGCCGGCGGCGACGGCGACGAGGAGGAGGAGGGAGAGGAGGGGGAGGAGCGCGGGCGCTGGTCCCGCCTCCGGAAGCTGGGCCGGAGGAGCAAGTCGGCGCCGCGAGCGCCGCGCACCATCCGGCTGCCCGACTCGGCCGTATCGGGCGTCACCATCGGCGGCCATCGCCACATTGCCATCTCGATCCCGCTGCGCGCCTCGCCGTCGGGCGAGGACATGCGGTCGCAGTACCCCGTGTACCCGCCGCAGGACCTCTCCATGGGCGTCCCCAGCGCGGCGCCGGTGCGCATCCGCACCACCGACAAGGGCGTCGTGACGGTGCTGCGCCCGGTCAGCGAGGTGCCCGAGGCGTCGACGACGCGCCCGCCGCCCGTCCAGCCGAGGTCGCCGCGTCCCGAGGGCCAGAGCCCACGGGCCGTGGCCGCGAAGCCCCCCCACGACTACATCGGGATCCTGCCCACGCGCTTCGACACGCCGCTGCTCGACGACGCCGCCGCGCCCTGGAACTGCGCGCCGGAGAGGGGCGAGGGCGCCGCGCGCGCCAGACAGTCGCCGGGCGTCTTCCGGCGGTCGGCCTATCCCGCGCGCAACTCCAACATGACGGGCGCCCGCGGCGCGCACCACCCGGCCTCGATCGACGGCCTGATCGCGCAGCCGGAGCCCCGGCGCGGCGTGGCGAGTGGCCCTCTTCAGGGGAATGCCCCGCGGCCACCCGCAAGCGGCGCCGTCCCGGACAAGCCGGCGTCGATGGCCGCCAGTGGGCCTCCCTCTACCGTCGCGGGCTCGGACGGCACCGGCCCGAGGCTCACCGTCATATCGGACAGCCCGATCGTGTCTCGCATTGCCGACTCGCCGCCGCCCGAGGGATCGCCCAAGAGCCGGCGGGACATTGTGCGGGACAAGAAGCGGCGAGACGTGGAGGCCATGCGAAGCGCGCAGCAGCAGAAGACGCAGCCAAAGCCGGCAGACCAGCCTAACGAGGATGCCCGAGGACGAGCGGAGCGGAGCGGCAACGACGAACCCGCTCCAAAGCTGGCCATGAGCGGCGTGATGGTCGTGGTGGACATGCAGCCTTGTCCGTCCCTCGAGGAGCGCCCAAGCCTCCCACGACCAGACCCCCCCAACCCGCCGCGCCCAGCGCACGATCCCAACATGCCGACGCCGCCAGTCTCGCCGCGCGGCTCGCCGCTGCAGAGCCACGACGCCATGGACCGCACGTCGCTCGCGCGCCGCCGCGAATGGCGGGCCCTCCGCGAGCGGGAGCGCCAGGCGCGCGACGCCGAGGCCTCGGCCCCGGCT